>JADLZN010007954.1:0-60000 GCA_018155175.1 Sinocyclocheilus anophthalmus
CAATGGAAGCAAACGTGTTTTGCAATACAATATGAACACATAAGTACATTGTACTTAATTTCTGATGTAAGTACATAGTAGTTAAGGCAACCTAATATAAAGTGGGACCAATTTTTAAAGGTGCATTCAAAATACCCTTGGATCAAAACTGAGGGATGTATGATATTGTGCTTGGAAAATGGAAACCAATAGTTTACTGTTGGCTCTAGAGGGACCAGCACATGCATGTTATTTTTGTCTATATCCAATGCAAGCAAGGCCAAATATAAAACAAACATGGCAAAAATCTTTGGGGTCCATCATATTTCATATAAATTTATATACCATATAAAGAAAAATATTTACGGCAAACATATCAGAATGACAGACAATCTCAGTAAATAATAGAATCAGTGAAGGAGGGTGTGGAGCAACAACTGTATCTCAGAGTTGGAGGGAATTTTGTTAGTAAAATATAGCATATTAATTTATTAATTTAAAGTAATGTAAGAAAGAAGTGGTTATAGCCTGTGACACCAACTATACTTGAATTTACAGAAGTTATGAATGATAATTTGGCAACAGAAAAAGTATTTTTTATCTTCTTTTTTACTACTTCTTATTCTATTTATTTATTTTATATATTATATTTTTCCCATGATTAATTTGTCAAATGTGGTTTGAAAAAATGATACATAAATTTACAGTCATAGAAGTCTAATGCTTTGCTAGTTATAAATACTTTTACCTATAATAGTCCACGCCCTAACAAAATCTGGCTTTTTGTTTTGCTATTTATTTTCTTCATTTGTCAATGAGAGGACTTCAGATTTAGTCATTGGCCCAAAATGTGTCCTTAAGTAGGTGTATATTGTCATACAAAAAGAATTGTGCAAAACGTCATAACCACCATTATTTATAATATTCACAAAAATGAGATCTATACTTTTGCTTCAGTGTATTAGTAGCGACAACAAACATTACACTACTGAAATATTAAAACATAGAGGCCATCTCAGAAAAAAATTGTAGGAACAAGCGTGTCACTGGGGTGGTACCTTTCCAAGATACTTTTCTAACGTTTTTTAACTTAATGGTACATATTAGTACCTAAAATGGCACATATTCCTACAGACTTCAGTATAACACAATAAACTAAATATCCAGGTAAATTGCTAAAAAAAGAAAAGTTTCATTGCTTCCAATGTCAAACCAAGCATAACATTCATCATGAGGCAATGTCAGTAATCAAAACCTGGAAGCAGTGATCTGTGAGCTTCATGATCTTCACCTCTCAGCATGCTGCAGCTGGTAATGTCTGCCTGAATCCTACTCTTAAAAAACAAGTCAATTGCTCAACTTAATTCAATTGTGGGCAGCGGTTCCACACATTGGAAATGTTTTTTTTTTAACTGTAAACTCTACTCAAATACCTTGTCTAGTGGAAACATGCTGGAATTGAGTAAACCTATAACAAAATTAGACCTGTCTAACTCAACTAAATCTCTTCCAGGACATGAGGGAGGTCGGGCTGCCTTGCTTCTCACTCCCCGCAGCTTCAGTGTTCATCCAAGACACTGGTCTCTCGTGGCATTTAACGGACCACTTGGAATCCTTCACGGACCACCAGTGGTATGTGGACCACAATTTGAGAACCACTGATGGGGTCTAAACACAGATAGATTAAGCAAACTTCTACTTATAAATGCAAATTGATTGCACACAATGAAATTAAGTAAACAAATGCATTATCTCATCTGAACTAAGCTAATTGAGCAAGAGCAAAACAATCTACTTATTGAACTGTTCGGAGTGCATCACCGCACCGAGTACAATACTGAACCGCAGCCAAAAACTCAAGGCTACATGGGAGGTCTGCTACATACGGAGAGACAGAGAGAAACACGCACTCCGAACAGCCTCTCAATCGAGTTTCTCTGTCTCTTTTCCACACTGCAGGAAGTGTTTACAGACATTCAAGCTCTTTCTCGATCCTTCCCTTTCCTGCCATGGCCGGGCCACTCCCCGGCGCTCTTGTTGTTTGTGGGTTGCCCGGGCGGCGGTTTCTTGCCAGCGCCGTCAGTCGTGGTGTGTCTTGCGGTCCTTTTCCGTGTCCGCCGTCGGCCTTCCAGCCACCCCTCTCCATGTCTATACGGTGCCCCATTCCTCTTACCTGCCCTCCCCCAGCCCCGTGTCCCCTGTCGCGCGCTTGGCCTTGTGCACCTCTCCCCCTACTGCCACCCCCGTTTGACCTTTCCACCGCTCGTTTCCTTTGTTCCCCCCCCCCTTTCCCCCCCTTCCATCACGCTGATGATGCTCCAGCCCATGCATTATATTTGGCTCCCCACACGCCTCGCACCTGCCCTAGCCCGTGTCCTTCCTGTGCCCTACTCACGACCCCTTCTCTTCCCCTTGCCTTGGCCCTGTCGTTGCCTCCCGCTCCTTTTCCTCCCCCCGATCTTTCCAATAATACCCCTATGAAGGCACACTGAATGATTCCAGTCAATTTGCCTCTCGGTTTTCATGAAACGCCGCACATGTCTGAATGTCCCCTTACTGTACTCATGGCCTCTACATATTCCCCTATTCCTTCGAATAAGTATTACATTAACAATCCCATTCTCCCCCCCCTTTCCCTTGGCTTGGGCCTTTTCCTCCCACCCAATCTCACAAACCCAAACACGATGTGTCCACACCTCCTCCTAACAATTAACACAAACAATTGATCTTCCACTCCTCCCGGCATAGCTCACTTTCAGCCTGACCACGTTTGATGATTCAGCTCACAAATGTTGATACCATATATACTGCAAAATGTAATTATGCTACCAGCCAGCTCTTTATATAAAGTCGAATATAGAAGCATGCGAATGTGACTAAGTATTTAAAGGCATAAAGATCTTCAGATATTATAAAAATTAACAATGATTTTCTTTGAAACAATGTGCATTTTGAAAAAAAAAACTGGGCGGTGAAGAGAAGATGATGTGATCAGCTGTACCATTTGACCTGCTCTAATAATTTTTAAGAATGTGGAAAATTTCATGGATGAAATTTGAGCTTGCTACAGACAGTTTGGGCGTTGACATATTTATAAACCCAGGAGCACGTTGCCAGATATCCCTGAATATTTTGATTGTGGTGAAACCACACTATATTTCAAAGCTGTAAGTACGTGGACAAGTCCAAGAGGAAAAATAAATAAAACAGTACTAGAATCTCACAGATTTCAGCATTCAGTCGAGGCCGCAGCACAGCAGGCGAGATGTTTGCAGCATTGAGTAACAAGATCGTCAGAAGGATTAATGAGATTCTAATGAGGACACTCATATGCACGTCACCCGGTCCGTGAGGCTGGGTGCGGCTCTTCAGGGTCTGAGCTATGACTCATCTGCTGGTCCCTGGTAATGGAGACTCACAATGTCATTGCTTCCACAGATACCAACGTCTAACATAACCGGAGATGACTACACTGTCTGAGCCCAGGTACAATTAATTAGTCTAGATCAAACTGTGTGCTCACTGGCTGCAGGGGGTCAATTCACGACGCAGAGGAAGCCTGAGAAGAAAGCAAACAAGATACTTGAGCCAGCTGAGAAAATGCAGAGAAAAATTAATAATCAGCTATGTAGTGTTTCAGGCAAACACGGTCATCTGTGCATTGTAAATATTTCTACAACTAGACAATTGTTACTCTGTAGAATAACAGTCATCAAAACTATGAAGTAACACAAGTGGAAGTGTGGGAATTGTGTGCTGACTAAAAATGTTAAACAACTCCAAACTATCTTACATTTAGGGCTGGACCAAAATATACGATTATTCGAATATTCGTTTGGTAGGTTGGCATTGGATTTTCAATTTTTTCGAACACCTGGCATCCCCTGCAAAACAGTTCTCATTCGCGCTTGAATATGAATCGCCCATGAGTGAACGTCATGAACATCATGATTCAGTTCATCTGGAAGAGAAAGACAAAAAAGCTCGAAGACCTTCAGCGTGTGCGGCGCACTTTAGATTGAGTGCGGAAGACACAGGCAGTGTGCCAACTATGCGATTGAAATGGTCTACCACACAAGCACACCAGCTTGAACTCTGTTACAGTTTGACCGTCGTACGCATAGTAATGTTGGTGTAACACATCTCGTTGTTTTATCCGTCGTGTTAATCGTCCTTAACATGATAGAAAGGAAATTAATTTGCTTTGGAACACTACTTCGCAATAGCCATCATAAAACGTCCAGTAGCCCAGGCCCTACTAATTAATTTGTCTTAAAAGTATTGCTCTTAACAGACCTTTGTGTTTTGTATCACTAGTGCAGTGTTCGTTCTCGAAGCGTATAAGCCCTGCCCGCAGCTTCCGGCTCGCGCTGTTCTGTAGTTTACTAAAAGTTTATTAATTCTGAACGTGTAGCGTGTCCATTTTGCACCAAAATGCAACACTGCGCTCCCTTGGGTCCGCAGCAACACACCCACCACGCAAGTCGATTGGACGAACGGTTCTCGACATAATAAAAATGCAAACAGACAGACAAACACACAGAGATTCCTGCCTATATTAGAGAGAAGAATATGTTCCGCCCCCTCCCTCCGAAGCTTTGAATATTCTGTGTTGATTACTACCGAAGCTTCGAAGCTAAAAAAAAAAAGGTATTTGGACCAGCCCTACTTACATTTGATCTTCAAAGTAGCCATCCTTTGTCTACATTCCAGCTCCACACACTCAGGACTTCTCTTAACTAACTACACATGTTGCCTGCTTTTGCATCATCATCTAGTCCAACTCATCCATTAAACAAACAAACAAAAAAAAGGATAAGCATGAGGACAAAATTATAAAATTTTATAAAAATTATTAAACTAAACATTTCAAATGTAATCATATCTCCAACCCAGCCCCATCCATTTTCTGTCCTCGTTCCACTGTGGATAAATAATTTGAGTTAAAACAAATAAAGGAAAATCTGAAGTTATTTTAATATTTTCTCATTAAAACAACCAGAAATTTTGCTTCAGGTACATTCTAAATACGTACATCATCTTATTATGATGTAAGTATTGTGTACTCATTTCTTGTCTTGTAGATTACGTGGGCGTCCCCAGTGTTGGGACGGTTACTTTGGAAATGTAATAGGTGAAAGAGTACAAGATACTCTATTTAAAACATAATAAGTAGTATAACTATTTCACTTTATTAAAGCAATATAACTGATTGTTTGATTACTTTTCCACATTTCTAACAATTTTTTTCAACCGTTCATCTTCAAAAACATTTAAAGCAGGCAGGGTTAACCTAACAGTAGTACTCAACACTGATTACTGTCAGACTTCAAAGCTTTCAAAAAGACCTTCTCTCTTGGATATCATTTCTGAGGTTAATACAGATTTAAAATCATAACAAGAAATAGCTTAATATTAATAGAAAGTATCCATATTTAGTCCCCCTTTGGAGTCATGAACAGTTTCACTAAGTAACTGTCATTTTATTACCCACGTTTCGCACAACGTAACCGATTAAATTATGTAAACCCGGTACAGTAATAGTTACTCGCCACAACACTGGACGTAACGAACCTTGTTTGTCATCATATCTGAAAGTTTTTCCTGTCCAGCTTTTTTAAACAGTCACATTCAGATAGAAAGACCTAAAACGATAGATGATACGAGGACCGATAGAAAGGCGATCGATGCCAGCGTGTAGGGACAGAATGACCCGACCGCCAGACCGCTAGAAGTAGTAGATAGCTCGCCTCGATAGTAGTGCTCGATCGATAGATAGATCGGTGAAGATAGATCGATGCGAGATAGCTGATCGATAGATAGTTAGATGCTCGCTAGATAGATAGATAGCTAGATGATAGATAGATAGCGCTCAAGATTAACATACAGATTAAAGTGGATTGTTGTGTATTTGACCTGTGGTCAAACACATTGGGTCTGTGGTCCACATGTTGATGCTTATGTGTGTTTGTGTAATGACCAACTGTTTTTCTTTAGCACTAACTAAAACCATGAGGCCTATAATGATATCCAGCTATTGAGCACCATAAACAGAGTTTTGAATTTCAGGTTCATCGCAACTTGCACTCAATTCAAATAGATTTTGACTGACATTAAAATGTTCTTGTTTTTGTGATAGTAATGAACCAATAACTGCCTGTTTGCATTAACTGTCAAAGTAGTGATGGAATGGAATGAAATGGAGAGATGGATGAATGGATGAATGCAAAAAACTGATGATTAGGTTACATTGAGAAATATTTTGAAGAACAACAATTATTCCTAGACCTAGAGGAACTCAGTCCTACTGTGCTATTCAAATGGAGTGTTGGTGATGCATTATTCATCTGCAATTATGCTTCATTTTTCTAACAGACAATAGTTATCAGTAGTAATTTGCACTGTAACCGAGCAGCGCACTGCTTTTCATGCACAGGTTGAGACTATGCAATATTAAATCACTATGAAATCACTGTTGCTCTTGTGTTTATCTGTTATAAGAGACAGGGGAACAATAAAAAACTTAAGCAGCTTGATTCACGAATATTAGTTGGATGAGATAACCTTAATCCAGTAGTATTTGTTCAAAGTCAGGGGGGCCGGAACACGGTTACTCGGATCCACTAGTGGTGGTCTGCCTTGAATTCTTACTTTACATTAAAAAAAAATCATCATAACTAACCAAAAAAATATAATAATAATAATAATACCAGTTAGTGTTAATAAAATTGTTGCCAAACGAACAGCAAGAAACATATAAATCCTTAAATGTGTTTGTTTGTTTGGTTGGTTTATAATAAAATATAAGTTGCTATGCATCTGATAAAAAAAGATCATGAAGACACCATGAACAACCATGCAGGACAACTGTTTGATTGCAAAAATAAGGCATTACATTTCTCAAGCAACACCCATGATGTGCTGTATCACTGTATATACACTTTTATAATAGTGCAGTGCTGTCATTAAAATCATATTATGTTTGAATGAGACATCTATGAACGACCTCAGTACACATATACAAACACTGAATGCAATCCATGCATCTAATCCCGAACCCTGAAAAATCCCCCTGATCCTGTACTTCAAATGTGAAGTAAAAATGTGACCACACAAAGTATATGTCCATTTTTGTGAAATGAATTTGATGAAATGAAAATGGCATTCATCTTGCATCATTAAAGCTGCGGCAGCAAAGGTAATGGTCTGGTTTAGGGCTGTGATCTTACGTTATTATTGGCTACACAGAGTGACTTGGAAATACCACATCTTGCATGAGAGTGTGTGGCAGAACCACAAATTGCTGTGATGATAGTCCAGTTCAACCATTTCCTCCCACCGCCGAGCCTTTATCCCTCCAACCACTGCCAATCCATTACACACATTCACTTCAGCCTATACATACACTCAGGGGAGATGCAGTGGTGGAGTCTTTGAAGTTGCATGCAGTCATGTCATTTTCACACACAAGTATCCTATGAAAAGATGTCAGCTTGACTTTTAGGAAATGTCTCATTATAATTTAACATGATAGACTGTCATTCCATCACATAAAACTTAGTTGTTAAACAACTGAACTTCATAGTGTAATATTATCTCTAATAAAATATTATCCTCATTTTTAAACTCCACATTTTGTGTGTGGAACTTAAAAAACATTTGTTGTATGAAAATTCGAATTTCAATCTTTCTATATAAAAAGTCATATTTATCATTGTGTTGACTTGCAATTCTTTGTAATTAATGTGAAAATTGTTTCACAATATTACTTGTTTTCAGTTGCACCTCCAACACACACCTAAACAAGATTTCAATAGTATATATACAGTGGGGGAAATATTTATTTGATCCCCTGCTGATTTGGTAAGTTTGCCTACTTGCAAAGAAATGAAGGGTCTGTATTTTTTTTATGGTAGGTTTATTTTAACGTATAGATACAGAA
Source organism: Sinocyclocheilus anophthalmus (assembly GCA_018155175.1). Lineage (NCBI taxonomy): Eukaryota > Metazoa > Chordata > Actinopteri > Cypriniformes > Cyprinidae > Sinocyclocheilus > Sinocyclocheilus anophthalmus. The sequence goes on from JADLZN010007954.1 coordinate 7,922, forward strand.
TACCAACCAAAAAATCCAGATAAAAACATTATATAAAGGTTAGAAATGGATTTGCGTTTCAGTGAGTAAAATAAGTATTTGATTCCCTACAAACCAGCAAGAATTCTGGCTCCCACTGATTGGTTATGTGCCCATGTGGAACAAAGATTAGTCCTGTCTCTTTAAGAAGTTACTTCTAATGTCAGCTCGTCAGGTGTATAAGGCACCTGTCCACATAATCTGTATCTTCCATTCCAAACTCTCCCACCACCATGTGCAAGACCAAAGAGCTGTCAAAGGATTTCAGAGACAAGATTGTAGATCTGCACGAGGCTGGAATTGGCTACAAGGCCATCAGCAAGAAGCTTGGTGAGAAGGCGACAACTGTTGGTGTGATTATTCGGAAACGGAAGAAATACAAAACAACCATCAATAGGCCTCGGTCTGGAGCTCCATGCAAGATTTCGGCATCATGGTGGTAAGGATTATCAGAGAAGGTGAGGGATAAGCCATGAACTACAAAGGGGAGATTGTTATGATTTAATGCAGTTGGGACACAGTCACTAGCAAAAACATTGGTAACAATACGAGCGCAATGGATGAATCTGCAGCGCCGCAGGTCCCCTGCTCAAGAAGGCACTGGTCCAACCCCAGGCCCATTTCAAGTTTGTCAATGAACATCTAAATGATTCAGAGACGGCTTGGGAGAAAGTGCTGTGGTCAGGTGAGACCAAAATTGAGCTCTTTGGCATGAACTCGACTCGCCGTGTTTGGAGGGAAAGAAATGCTGACTATGACCCCAAGAAAACACCATCCCTACAGTCAAGCACGGACATGGAAACATTATGCTTTGGGGGTACCGTACGATTGCACCGCTTGAAAGGGCAAAATGGCCAGGGCCCCATGTCGGTAAAATCTTGGCGGAATCCCTTCCTCAGCCAGACACTGAAGATGGGTATGGGAGGGGTTTCCAGCTGAAGATGACCCTACACATACGCCAAGGCACCCAAGGAGGTGGCAAGAGAAGAAGTACATTAAGCGTGATGGAGTGGCCTAGCCAGTCTCAGACTAAATTCTATAGAAAAAATCCGTGGAGGAGCTTGAAACTTGAGTTACCAACAACAGAAGAAATCTAAGGATTAGAGAGGATCTGGAAAGAGGAATGGACGACAAAATTCTCATGAGAGGCAACCTGGTGACAACTGACACAAAATTGTCTTCACCTGTGCTTGCAACAAGGGTTCTGGCCCCAAGTACTAAGTCACGTTTGTTGGGGATCAAATACTTTTACTCAGGAAAGGCAAATCAATTTCAATTTCATAAATGTGTTTTTCTGGATGTTTTGGTGATATTCTGTTATATACTTAAATGACTACGATTAAAAATTACCCCCCCCCCCCCACGGACCTTCATTTCGTTGTAAGTAGGGCAAAACTTACAAAATCAGCAGGGGATTAGCCTAAATAAATATTTTCCCCACTGTAGTGTTACATAGTATTATTTATTTTGAATTAAATTAAATTTTTATATTTTCAGCTTTTTAATTTTTTGTCACTTTTATTCATTTTTAAAATATTTCTATTTAAAGGGGTCATATGATGTTGCTAACAGCACATCGGGACACTGGAAGCTCTGTCGTAAAGTCATTCCTGTGTGTGTAAACATACTTGGTAATAAAGCTCTTTCTGATTCTGATTCTGATTATTTTGTGTATTTGGTGTAATGAATGTGTTTATGCGGAATAAGGTTAAAAAACACATTCTTTTCCACATAATTTTTTCTCCTCTATGCCCCGCCTTTCTGAAATGCGTCGATTTTTACAAAGTTCATCATTCTAAAAAAGCGAGGTGCGTGTGCTTGATTGGCAGCTATATATAGTGCGTTTGGATTGCCTCGAATATCAGCGTGAGACGGAAATTTATGCCATTACAATATTGTGATGCCTGTTCCAGTCGAGTGGAGGATGAGACAAAAACATTAAACCATATAACGACGGCATTGGTTCATCATTTGGGACATAATTACTGATTATAATGACGTATACTGTCTTTTTATGCATTGCATTTCACCGCGTAAACATAAAACCATGTCTACATTTGTGATAGGAGAAATGACAAACAACAAGCGCTACTCTACAATGCTCAAAACTCACGTTTGAATCATCAAAACACAAAAAAAATCCCCCCAAAAAAAAACCAAAAAAATGCGCAATCTTAAATATAAAAACTACTTACAGTCGGCTTGTGTACTCTACCAGGATCAGGAAACAGTCAAAACATAAAATGCGCTGCACACATCTGAACATTTGGGTTGAAGTGTTCGGACCAGTTGTTGTAAATACAACTTAACCACTGACTTCTTGTCGTGTCCATTTTTGGAAGACCAAAAAAAGTAGTTTCGCTTTCACAAAGAAGCACACGGTCAACCACGGCGGCCTAGAGTGAGAGGAGGCGGCGGCTTGAGTGACGGCGCGCCTGTGGGCTTGAGAAAACCACATGTGACGACCCCGGTGGCTTTCCGCTTCGTCCACGGGAAAGCCGCATCCGGCGAGCCACCAGTGCAAAGTTGTTGTATTCTCAGCGACAGCACGGATCAGCTTAGACAGACGAGGCGGATATCGTTCTCTTTTGGAGACAAACAACGAGTGTTTCGCTTTCACAACGAAAACCTAAACGAGGCAGCGGAGGCAACGCAAGAATAAAGTTACGCCTTCTTTCTTTGCACATTTGGGCGGCGTTATGCAAATCTCCACATCGTGAGGTAGATATGTGGGGACGTGTTAGAACAAGCCGTTTTAGGTCGGCGTGGCTGACACTTTTATAAAGAATATCTCTTTGGAATTTAGACTTTAGTCTTTGCAACTTTAAAGACCTTCTTTATGCACCAAGAGCTTGAACCACTCCAAAGAGAACGGGACAAAATTGCAATGCATTATATGAACCCCTGTAACTATTTATTTCAGTTTGTACTAAAGGTTATTGCAAATTAGTTGCCAAGACAACATTTCTAAATAACATTATATTAAAGATAAATATTAAACTAAAAAAACTTTATTTACTCATTAGAAAAGAGTATCTAGTCCCAGAGTGACCCTTATGTAGGCAACTAGAAATGAGTATCTGAAATAAAGTAAGTCTGAGCACTAAAATGACTGAAACTAAAACTGAAATAATAATAAAGATATAAATGCCACAACAGCAAAGAAAATGACTAAAACTTAAGCAAAAATAAACTGTGCAACTGAAATTTAAAATATTAATAAATATTACAATAGCAAATAAATAATACTAAAATAACACTGCACAATTGGAGTTGGTTTCGTACTTTAATACTTAGGGGTTTGGGGTTTGTTCAAATCCTTAATTCTAAGCTGATCTTGCTAAGGCAACCATTAGTATTGCTAAAGCAGCAGACATGTACACAAATACAGATGCAAACACACGGTTACATCCCAAAAATTGCAAGAGCAGTGGTGCCATAACTAAACATTCTTTATCTCAATATCTCATGCAGAGTTCTGGGAGATCTTGCTTGTCTTTGTTCTGGTGTGGTAACTCATGAGTGGGCTGCACTACAGGGGTTCTGGCTGGGACAAAAGCAAGCCTTGATTTTGGTATCCAGACTGGGACTGTTTACCATGCATTCCCCATGAGGAGGCTGGTCTCATCCCCTCTGGCCATTCTTCTCTCAATAATGCTGGCCAGCCACCACCATGATCATTTGATTTCTCCACTCGTTTGTGTAGGAGAGTGCTGTTCCCACACTGAACGGTACGTTTGTGGAGAAAGGGTATGATGGTTGGAGCCATGTTGCCTACATGATAAAGGTGACTCCGGGGGACTTCCTGTTTAAGTTCTGACCGTTTGCATGACATGGAGCATTGCTATCTTTTCGAACACGCACATATGGAAACTGTTAGCCAAAAATCACAAGGGAAAGAAACTGGTAATAAGAAAGGTCCTTGTGAGCTCAACTCCTCATCCAAACGATGTTTTTGGTCACATATAAGTGTGTGCAGCTCTGCTAAGCTGTGGAAACTTCTATCCTCTTCTCCACAAAGTAAGTAAAAGAGACAATAAATGTATCATTCATATTGTTAGACTTTTCTTAATTATTACTTGGGTTTATGTATAAACATACCCAGTCACAAAAAAATATTAAAACTATCCCATGACTTTATATCACTTTTTTTCTTTTAAGATTGTGAAGGGCTCACATACTGTCCATTTTTGCTTTTGGCCTTCATAAACATAATTGTTTTTACACAAATACATGGACACACTGTAACTCTAAACTCAATTGTGTATTTCAGATGAGCATACAATCACACCTCATCATTGCAGAGAATAAACCCTATTTATCACATTAAAATGATGGATTTAAAGGCATCACATTGATTTCATTGGATTGCTGAGTGTTTCACGGAACCTTGGTCTTCCTCACAATCTATTTTTGTTCTTTTTTGTGTTTATCTTGATGTATTCTTCGTTCACTGTCACTTGTCGTGTACGAGCACTGACACTTTTGCATGTCAATAAAAACATACGTATTCACACAACAGAGCTGTCCAAACTGTCATGTACCAATTTACCGAGGGCTACACTCTAAGATGCCTCATACGAGGTCTGGAGCTTAGCAGCCCCACTACTACAGCTGTCCCAAATACTTCAACAGGTCCTTTCTTTCTTTAAATGTCTCTAAATTTAAACTTTCACATGATAATTGGGTCCCTATGTTTTTCTCTTTTTCGTTTAAGAGCACATGCCAGTGTGACCAGCTCTTCAGTAAAGGATCTCTCCTCGTCTTCCCTAAGAAACCAAAGCTATTTCATTTTGGTCCCGCATCTTTCGTTAGTCTTTTTTTACTGGGTGTCTGGCCTACCCATTACCAGCTATCCCTGAATTGATTATGCCTTTTCTCTTTTCCCGTTGAAGTGCTCAAATCTACTTGGCCTTCATACCAATGTTGCACATCAACCCCGGAACGGCACCCCCCCTGTACTCTATCCCCTCTTTGTCATTTTGTTTTCTTCCCTCCTCCGCATGCTTTCTGTTCCAGTGTCCCTTGTCCTTCCTTCCTGTATTTGCTCCGAATGTTGTTCGCCACCCTGTCATTTTTGCTCCCCATTTCCCCTCATTCAAACTGAAAGTACTATTGACACTGTTGTTGTTGTTCTGTCCCCCCCCCTCTCGCCCCGTCACGTCTGATCCGCCCAGGCCGCTCGAGGGCCCCCCCCCAACCTTCCTCACGAATATCTCCCATCTACCCCTAGTCCTGATCTTCCCATCCTACTCTTCCTTCCTGCCCCCCTCTCCTTCCCAAGGTTCTTTCTCCCCCACCCCTCCGGGCGTATATCGCCTTTCCCCGCATGGTTTCTTCTGGCCCCCTCTATAACAAGGTTCTATTGAGCACTCCCCCTGGTTCTGCTTTGTTCCCCGCCCCCGACTTTTCTGGTCCTGTTTGGACCCTTTTTCTACCTAAGTGTCATACTCAAACTTTTGTGGCTTCCCCGATCGGCTGCTCTTTGGCCGCGCGGCCACTCTTGCAGATTGGCCTGCGGGGCCCCACCACCATCGCCATCTGGCGAAACCCTCGCCCTTTCCCGTTGGCCCCCTCCGTCTTGCCGCCTCTTACTCATCCCCCCTTATGTTTGTCTATTTCCCGTCGGACTGTCCCCTCTCTGCCTGGCCCATGCTCTTCATCTCTCCTTAATCTATTAGATATTCTATCTATCTTATATCTCTAGCTATCTATCCATCGATATCATAGCCATCCCCTGCCTGCCTCCCATTCCTTTCCCCCCACTTTCCCCTCCCCCCCTGTTCCGACCGTTCCGTTCCCCTTTCCCTGCCATTCTGCTGACCCCCTTTGTAAATCCTTTTTATTCCCCCACCGTTACGTTCCCGTCAGATTTTTTACATGACTACCCGTATTCACAAGGCTCTTTAAATGCTCCCAAGTCATCGAAGTTTATAATTGTTCTGAAACTTGTTCCCAGTTAATACGCAGTTTTTGAGCCCCCGAACAGCACTTTTAGACACACTTTTGATGGGGTGATGTGTCTGCCGACTGCGTAACTGGCTGCTGACAATTCAGCTTTCCCATTACCGGAATATTAGCGCTCTACACATGCCAACCTGATACTATTTTCTTGTCCTTTTCCGCCCCTCCATTTCACTCCTAATCTTGGGAACCTAAGCACCTTCTTTCAATATACTGGAATGGTAGTGTCCAGTACACGAACACACCCTGGTGGTGTTGCCAATCTGCGCCTCCTACCCAAGATAAACATTTATCTTCATGCTACAAATAAAATAGCACACCATCCCTCCAACAGGACCACAGGTACCCGAGAAAAACAGAAGAAGGCGCTGTCTGCCCATTTCATAATGCTCATGGGTAAGGAGAACTGCAGATGTTCTGGTCAGAGCCGCCGGCCTGATTTTCTCACGCCCTTTTCCTCAGCTGACAACATCTGTAGGTAAAAGCAGAGGGGTCACACTGGAGGGGTCGGGGAGGAAGGCGGCGAGGGTAGCAGTGTGTATGCTTACAGATGTTTGTATGTGTGTGTGTGTGTGTGTGTGTGTGTGTGTGTGTGTTTGTGTGTGTTTAGTAGACATGTATGCGGGAGAGGGCTTCATTTTCTCACTGCGTCTTATTTTTAGTGTTTCCGCTTACAGACTGTGAATCAAAAACAACAACACACTTACCTTCCACCCGCTGACAGATCAAACTACTTTCATATGAATATAACCAGATTAACATTTCACATTTAAAACTTCAAAATAATAAACAAACAGAGAACTATGGTGCCAGTATATATCAACTCACCCAGATACGATAATAAACAATGCACTGTTTACATATGTTAAATTACCATTATTAATGGTGTAATACATTACACAAGAGGACACAAGTCTCTCAGAATATACACAGCAGTCATATAAGGAAGAAGTCTGAGATGAAACTGATGTTGTTAACTCCATTAAAGCTAGAATTATAGTTTCCTGTTTCATCGAAGGGCCCAAGTATCTACCAAGAAGAACAATATTGTGGCCCTTGTGCAAAAAGCTCACAGAATATTTAGGTTTCTAGCTAGGTTAGTCCACCTTACACCAAACTAAAATAACCTACACCCACCTTCATAGACCGAACTAAACTACACTAACCATAAGTACACTAAACTGCAACAAACAGGGACCTGCAAAAGGGACTGTTCACCCATAAATGAAATTTGTCATTTACTAATTCTCATGTTATTCTAAACTTTCTTTCGTCTGTGGAACACAAAACAAGATATTTTGACGAATGTTGGTAGCCAAACAGTTTCAGTTCCCATTGACTTCCATTGTATTTTACAACTCTGGCACTCCACGGGAACAGAAACTTGTTGGATCCACCCCACCTCCCTCACAATTTCTTTTATGTTCCCCAGGGGGCCCCCCCCGCAGCCGCCCGCAGTTCCTACAGGTGGAACACCGCCCGACCAGTCGATTTAATTTTTTGGACTGTCCCTTACAGATTTTCATGCCCATGTATCCACGCTAGACGGCGACCTTTGGGCCCTTGTGGGGAAAAAAACCAACCGTGTTTAGCTCCTTAGTCTGTGATTTTTTTTAGCATCAAAAGCCTGAGAAAGAACGACCTGCCTATATTGGCATGTTGTCCTTCGACATGCACAATCACACTGTGTGTCTGAACAATATCAATGATTCGCGCCATGACCCACTTCGGGCCCCCCGCTGGAGGACCCAGAATCAAGACATGAGCTGTCCGTTCAGGCACGCGGTTACCTCAATGTATCCTTTCAGGCCCACGCTCGAGCCCTCTGAAATTATTTCCACCTGGTTGCATGTTGCAGGGCCATGCGACGCCTCTGGGCCCACTCGCAGGCAATTCAAGCCTTGTTTGTTTAGCAAGACGGTGGGCGTGGGCGATCACTCATACCCTGGGCCTCCTCCCTGGGGCCCCTTATTTGTGTGTGTGTGTGTTGACCCCGGGGCACGGGAGCGGCCTTGCTCTGCCTTTATCTTGGATTGTGTGACTTTTTGGGTTTGCTGGTCTCTGTGTGCTTTTCTCCCTCTCGCGCCGCCTCACCTGGAGATAAAGGCTCTCACACCCCCGGGCCCGAAGCTCCGGGACTCTAGGTGCATTCTGATTGACACAATATTACCATAGCTTGATGGGGAATTCTGTGCTTCCAACAAAGCATCGGCTTGCGTGCATGCAGCATGATGAAAGGCCTTTAATTGCAACTCATTTTAGGATGCGCATTCCAATTTAACTTTGATGCAAGGATAGTGGCTTAATGGACAATCACAAGAAATTAATCATAAATAATTTTCACTTGAAAGCAAGTTGTCCAGGGCCCCCCCAGTTCTCCGCATGCGATGAATCCCTTTCTTGTCATTTCGTAAGTAATTTTCTCCTTGCATTCCATTTCAAAGCCAAAAAATAGTAATTTTTTCCACGAGAACAATAATGGGTGTTGCTTACCAAGAAAACTACCATTCCAAAAGCGAGGTCGTAAGATTTTAAACTAATAATATACTTACTTTCATCACGCAAGGGGACACATTAGCTGATGAAAAGTGGAGAGGAGACCACTTTACATTGTATAATTAACATATAATAATATACTATTAAAAACGAAATGTTAATTTAAAATGTTAATAATATTTCACATTATTATTGATTTTACGGTATTTTTGATCAAATAACTGTTGAAAGCATATATATATATATATGTTTTCTTTCGAAAACATTTTTAAAATCTTTAAGAAGCTCTATCAATATTACTTCAAATAATAATAATCAACCTACTCCTAAATAAAAAATGTTAAAAGCATTGAAAAACAATATCGAAACAACATTTTACTTTCCAGCTCTAAAAGCTGTTAGGCCTAATCCAACGCAAACAATGTTGGCTCACTTCATCTATGGCATTTAAAAGGAGCAGATTTCTTAAAACTCTTAAAAACATCTCAAGATTAATAATAAACTCTGGTGTTTTGCTCCAAATGCTGTTCTGATTTATGATTTGTGAACAAAGAAACATGATTTGACAGACTCAGCAAAGACTGATATTTGCTTTGATAGGCCATCACTGCATTTGGGGCATATTTGGGTTGATAAAGCTCAAACTGACCTGGCCGTGTCCAGAAAAACCCCAACTGACAGTAAGAAGATTTAATTTGTGAAGATTAGATGTGATTAACCTCATGCAACTAAAACCATGAGATATTTTCACTACCTGTCTGTTCTGTGAAGACTAATGCATTGTGGCGGTAATAGAAACCAAACAATCCTGTTAAAGATGCACTTCGAGACTGAACAGTAATTTTTGATCCCTGACTCATAGATTTAAGGTCAAACAAAAGTAAAGAACATTTTTCAGCCTTGAGATGCTAACATGCTTTACATTCCTCTATAAAACATATTCTATGCCATATTCTAAAACAGGCTATATATACATTCATCCTCAAGTCACAAAGCTTTAATAAATGTTGTGAACCACTTGCGCAAAAACAAGCTAATGATCATGGCAATCTACTCTGATTACCCACTTGTAATGGCTTAAATACCTTGGCTTGAGTAATTATGCTGCTGTGAAAGAGGCCTTGGAGCAAAATAAGTCTGAGAGAGTGCCTGCAGTGAGAGCTTCCTAATAAATGCAGATGTGCCCACTGATGTGGGTTTAATGGTCCATGATGCAACACACAGCTGCAAAGGCTACAACTGACTAGGGCTGTCAAAATGGCTGAAAAACTAAATTCGAATTTTGTACTTAAATATTATCAATATTCAAATTATATTCGAATTTAAAAGGCATAATTTCAGTTAGGGGGGGGGAAAGGCTTTTGGCTTCTCTCCTGAGGCCACAAGAGGGCGCATCGAACAAAATATTATGCACGTTTCTTCAAAGAATAATAAAATAACACGAGTCACGACTATCTTTGAAAAAAGTGCATAATGTTTAAAATAATGTTTATAAACCTTATTTAATTAAAGTTGCTTAAACAATTATAAACTAATTGGGGTACAGAAACTAATTAGAATTAGGGGAAATCATGGCCTAATGGTTAGAGTGTCTGACTCGTAACTCAAAGGTTGCGGGTTCGAGTCTCGTACCGGCAGGGATTGTAGGTGGGGGGAGTGAATGTACAGTGCTCTCTCCCACCTTCAAAGAACCCCCAACTGCTCCCCAGGCGCCGCAGCATAAATGGCTGCCCACTGCTCCGGGGGTGTGTTCACGGGGTGTGTGTTCACTGCTGTGTGTGTACACTAAGGATGGGTTAAATGCAGAGCACAAATTCCAAGTATGGGAAACCATGTCTCGTCCTTAAAAAAAAAGAAAGAAACAAAACAGCATCATGCATGTATGTATAGTTTAATACAAAGGACCGAAAACCAATCACACAGAGTACATTTTTCATTTTAAAACATGAGATGCAGTGGTATGGGGAAAAACCCGCCATAAAGTCTCAAGATCTGTTTTTGTTGAACTTACATTAATTTTCCATGGCTTTCTAAACATGCGGCTCTCTTGTGCAAGATGCGAGTGCAACGCTGATAGATGCCCCACTAGAAAATGTGATAAATATGCATTCAGTGTGAACGGCTTGGTTTCAGTTTTGAAGTAAACAACATCTTCTCCACACTGATGCTCTCGTTTCCCGCAATATATTGAATGAACAACGTAGCAGCGCCGCATCTAGTGGGCTCAACTGGATAGACTAGCAAAAACATTAAAATGCAACGACACTTACATAGTCGTCGCATCTCGTGCGCCACTGATAAGGCTGCGTGACGCACACCTAAAATTCGAATGTGGATTTTTTTTAAATTCGACGAATATTCGAAATTCTAATTTTTTTTGACAGCCCTACAACTGACCCCCCCCCCCCCCCCCCCCCTTATGGTCTAAATTAATCACAGTCACACAAAAAAAAGGATTTATCAAGGATTAGGCAGTGCGGTTTGAACAGACTAGAGGGAATGATATGTAGAATTCTACGTGAATTATTCATATACGTTCCAATCTACTTGAACAGTGAAGATCTCAAGGATGAAATGAAACAGAGTGGGTTCAACAAAGACAGTAACTTTTATCAAACAAATGGGGCTTAAATTGCATAACAGCAGAAAAAACAATTAGAACATTGAAGTGTCACTTGTTCAATAGCATCCTAGAATTATTCACATTTCTAAAGTCACTGCAAAACTATGTATGTTTAGACTCTAGTAAACTTGAAAAAATGAATTAATCCTGAACTCTCTAGGATATATTTTTAAAGAAACTACCAAAAACTACCATGTTGAATGTCTATAGCAGGACTCATTCAATTGCATCATTGACAGAAAAACAAAAACATTTAAGCATACATTTATAAATTGTTAAATCAACTGTGAAATAGCCAGTATGCACACATACACTCTTCAGACTGCAGATCAGCTGGATTATATATTATTGCATTAAGCATGGGATTTCAACATTGAGCAATGTATATATTAATATAAAACAGTTACTTTAAATCTTTAAATTCTAATAACATTTCACAATATTACTATTCGGACTGTGATTCTCATCAAATAAATGCAGCCTTTTAATGACCCCCAATTTTTGAACGGCAGTGTACGTCTGTAAAATCATTGCCCTTTGGAACATACATTTGTGAGACTGTAAGCGTGTTAAACTTTAGCCATGTGAAAGGTTGCTTTATTTGGATTGAAAGCATTGGGAGATGAGTATCCCAAAGGCCATTAAAACACTTGCAAAGAATTATTATACTCTAAAACAAACAAGCAAGCAAAGCAACAACAATCCGGGAATGTCAATGAACTTCTCTAGAATAGTCAAAGACAATAAATTCTGGTCTTGGAGGAGGGAGGTGAGGGTGAATAAGGAAAATTATGGAGAATAAGAGCTGGGCATTGAAGCACGGGAGCTACATCAGTCAACACATTCTTGAATCCCCAGCTGACCCTGCTGGTCCGATGGGCAGGTGAGTAATGAGGTTACTTGTCTGCATACGTGGGAATCAAATTTAAAAGCGACTTACACAAACAGAGGCCTTAATGAGTTCACTAATGGACGCAGGGTATGAAGCAGTGTCAGAGGAGCTATCGGATCTTACACAAATACACAAACCATTGGTTTGAGACAAGGGGTTTCAAAGGATAATAAGAGGTGCATGCTGGGAAGACCAACTGTGTATCGGTCAAGCTGATGGAACAGAGGTCATCATCAGACCTGAAAGCTTCTAGCATTCTAGCATCAAACAGGGACAGTGCTATTTTAACCTGAACACAAGGCCAGCAAAATGAGCAACTTCTAAATGCCATTGAATAAAACATCTAATATAAAATCCACTCTTTCAAGGATCCTTCAACAAGGTCAACATGAGGAAATAATCATTACTATAGCAAACAAAAGTAATGTAAAGCGTATGTGTAGTAGTAATAGATATCTCAGATATTTTCTTTCCACATGACTAGAGATCTGCAGTGGCTTTTTTCAACAATAATCTGACCATCGGCCCCACTAAAACAATAATCTGAATATTAGACACCACCAGTTGTAGTTATATAGATATTAAACATATCCACTCCATAGACATGAAATTGTTCTTTGTGTGTAAGATACATAAATACAGTGTATTAACAATTATAACTTATTAAAATAACCTATTGTGGTGTCCATTGAGATACTGTTATAGTTTTTTTTATATGTTTTTTTGAAGTGGTTCGTTTTCATTTTAGTTAATGTTTTGGTAATTGTGATGTGTGTTTTTTATCATTTTTATTAGTTTTATTTATTCATTTTTATTTCAGTTTTCCGTTTTAGTAATAATAGTACATAAAACTAAATGAAAATGAGAAATGTTGATTTGACAACTTTATAGATTATTTAATTTCAGTTAAAGCTTATTTTAATAAAGCTTCATTTCAAGAAGCAAAATATTTTTATGGTTTTAGTTTAAGTATAAAAACCCTGGTTTTCTGATCTCAGAGCATATTTGTATGGAAAATGGATTTATAATACGGATACAAAGCAGCATGTCAGATTTATATATTTGTTTGAAAACAGGAATTCATTTATAAGGACATGGTTTATAAAAACCTGTCCCATAATTCAAAACAGGAAGAAGCCAGAGTCTCACAAAACAATACAATGTTCATTAATAATTCAAATGATAGAAATCTGTGCACTAAATTTAAGCTATGAAACATCTTTTGCTGAAATTCTGTTTCAATATCTGGCTATAGACAGAAAAATAACACCTCATAGATATAAAGGATGTCTGAAATCATTTAATAGAAGAACAAACACTGTGTTTCAAAGATCGCACTCCAAATAAAATAGTCAGTGTAATACTGAGATCCAATGAAGATGTTAAAGTACATCTGTTTCTTGACTTATAAGTGCATTATAAATAAAAGCTACACAATTAAAAACAGTGAAATGAATATGATCTTCTTGGGAAACCATCTCAAGGCCTCATCTCACTTGCAACGTGATTGATTCTCATCTTTATGTGGTTTGTTTTGGTGCTTGGTAAGATACTTGAGACCTTGCTTTTGCTGTTGAGCATGAAATGCTTTGCGCTTTAAAGCCCATTTTGATTTCATAAAAAGATGTTTGTTTAAAGGATCTAGAGCAGGGTTTCTCAAATCTTGCCCTGGAGGGCCAACACGCTGCAGAGTTTAGCTCCAACCCTGATCAAACTCACCTACCTGTGATTTTCTAATGATCCTGAAGACGTTGATTAGCATGCTCAGGTGTGTTTGATTAGGGTTTAGAGCTAAACTCTGCAGGAAAGTGGATCTCGTGGGCCAGATTTGAGGATCCCTGATCTAGAGGATTTCTCGAATCATGGTGACTAATCTCAGTCTGCACAATTCTAGTTAACAGATATTGAAGCATTTTATTTCAGTTAGCGGTGAGTTGTTGATGAGTCACATTGATGAATGTTCATTTTTTTCAAGTGTTTTTAAAGTAGTAGCTATAGATGAGATGGAAACTAACATCTCACTGCCAGTCAAAAGTCAGGACACACCTATTCATCCTTTATTGTTAATATTATCACATTTTAAAATAATTGTCAAAGTCAAAACTATAATTTAACAAACTGAATCATGGTTGCTGTTCATTCACTATCCACTTCAACTAAAATAAAATAAAACAAAAACAAAATTAAAATTTGTAACATGCATATACACATACATATTACACACACAACTCCCATGAGCAGCACCAACCCCCCCCATCAAGGCATTTAGAATGCTATTCTGACGGATTAGGTGACCCACACTGACCACCCGGAAGGCCACCGCAATGCATGCTGAAATTCAGCTTTGCCATCACATTAATATATTATGATTAAAAAAATATTAAAATTTTAATAATTGGAGTATTACTTTATTTATTTTAAAATACAATTTACAATATTACTTTTTGATTAAATATTTATAAATAGTTTTAATGGTGAGCATAAGAGATCTTTCCAGCCCAAACTTTTTAATGGTAGTGTAAACACACACACACACACAAGGATATTTTACTTATTTCTTAACATTGTTATACAAAAAAAGAAATGTCACTTCTAACTAGCGAATTGCTCTTTGAGTATTGTATATCCATGATTTCAAGGGTGTCATGTTCTCCAGCGAACCCACTGAGAGTGACAAAGTAAAATATGGCAGTTCAAAGAGTCTTGTGTAAATCAAATAAATTACAGTGGGCCTTGAGTGCCTGAGATGTCTCTTTGACACTTTTAGCCTCTGCGTGTGAGTGCGCTGTGCTATCGAGAGAGAGAGAGAGACACAGGAAGCCACCGACTACCCCCCCGTCGCTCATGAGGATGAAAGTGAGAGTGCAACAGATAAAGCAGCAGTGTAAGAGTGACTGCTGATGAGGGACAGCTTCTCACTTCCCAACAACCCTCTCCTGTGAAGCTCCAATCAGAAGCATTGCTATGATAATCTGCTCCAGATGTTGACCTGTGAAGGCCTTGCTGCAGGCCTTGCTGCAGAGATTCCTGTTATTAAAGAAGCATATCTGTCTAAAAGGTTGAAGTAGCTCTATATGAAAAAAAGGAAGTGGCATATCAGAGAACTGACAAAGATTTTCATTTTATACGTTTCAAACTGTAACTTCTGTACCGCTACTATTAACAAATAGAATAATAAAAAAAAATGTATACAGGTTTCCCTCCATCTTCCATGGACCCCTTTCACAGACTGTGATGATGCATTTCCACCATTATTAACATCTAGCAAATCCAGCCAAGTTCTTTATTTTCATTTTTTATTTTAAAACTAATCTTCATTTATAATTCCACACATTGTGTTTGGTTTAAATGACAGAAAACCAGTTATGGATGCTGTGTGAGTGCTTTTACAGCTTCTTCTCTTCTGGCATAAATCAATCCCTCTATTTTTTTCCTCTTTTGTAAGGTGATAGAAATGCTATCATGGATGTTTTCTTTTTCTATTGGAGCAATTGGCAACTGACTTCTGCTACTGACAGGCTCGGAAATGTGAAAAGTGTCTATTGGTCAAAAAACTACTCTACTGGATGAGCAGTTGCGATTTGTTACTTCTAGTTTTTGTACATTAAAGGGGTCATATTATATATTTTTTATGTTGCTATCCCTGTTTTTCTCTTACAATAGAAGTTACATCAATGTAACTTGGAAAGTCATTTCTGCAGTTAGTTATAAACTGAAAGTTACAGTATGTTTTGACTGAATCTGCATCATATGACTCCTTTAAAATGAGATTTCCTCTGATCAGTTATGCACATCAGCTTAAAGTCTACTCAAATTTTATCTTGAAAATCATTTTAAGCTTGATGACACTAACTTTTTATCATGGCCTATATCTAGCATCTAGATTTTTTAAAGTACAATTAACAATTACACCCCTAGCACAAATGTGACAGACACTTGCGCACTCAAAACACACTCACAGAATGTGCACTCAAAACGTGACGTGACATGTGGCCAAGTATGGTGACCCATACTCGTAATTAGTGCTCTGCATTTATCCCATCCAAAGTGCACACACACAGCAGTGAACACACACACACACCGTGGATACACACCCGGAGCCATTTTATGCTGCGGCGCCCGGGGAGCAGTTGGGGGTTCGGTGCCTTGCTCAAGGGCACCTCAGTCGTGGTATTGAAGGTGGGAGAGAGCGCTGTACATTCACATTCACGACTTCCCCACACACAGAAACATCATTACTGGAACAAAATCATAATATTCTAACACACAGTCTAAAGTATTGCACATTAACTGATGTCATCTTTTGTTGATATTACCCTAAAGCATTGGTTTTCAAACTTTTACTAGTGTAGACCAACTTTAACAGCATTGAACAAATTGCAGACCACCTAAAACCCCACATATATATTATTCGCTATTTATTAAATATTTATTTGTTATTATTGATGAATTAGACTGCTACTATAAGCTGATGAACATAAATTAGTTAATTCACTAACTGAGAGGTTGAACTGAACACTTTCAGTAATGCAAAATATAAAGAGAGATGACAAACACTTGAATATCACAGAAAAAATATCGAATTAATGTTTACACAATTCACTGATTATTGTTAATCAATTCGTTTGTTAATCTGACGTCATTCATGATTATTTATTTAGGGTTTTTTAAATCAGCAAATCAATTCACTGGCCAATCTGTATCATATCATATGAGAATTCATAGGCGTAATTAATTCATGTAAAACATTTCTCAGCAGAAGCACAGGCTGTTCCCTCTGTGTCCCAAGAATTAATTTATACCATGTCTTGAGGGCATATGCAGTACAAAAGAAAAAGAAAAAAACACAATATTTTAGATTTAACTCACTATACCAGTGACAGCATTATTATCCAATATCGCCTCACCCACTATTGTGTGTCCTCTTGAACAAGATCTAAATCTTAAAGATGTGACGTACATGTTTGGAAATGTTGTGCGAGACATGATTCCTTGTCATATGTTATTTGTGTTGTTATTGAGGACAGATGCTGCCTTGATCTTTAGGATATTGCATTTAATATATCAGTCTCACACAATAGCCTTTAAAGGGCAATTTAATATGCCAGCTAACACTTGTTTCCAGATTTCTATACTAGGCACAGCAGTCATTATGACTTGAGGGGACAAGACACCCCTTCTTCCACCCCTCTGTCTGGCAGATCATCTATTTGGGGGGTTGTTTTGGTTGGCCTTGTTGCAAAGAACAAGAAATTGTAGCCAGCTGTGTAAACTGACAAGTTTAAGACCCAGCGGAAGACTGACGGCTGTGCACTGAAAGAACAAAAAAGTGTTTATTTATGGGTTTTTAGGACTGCAAAAGAAAAGACACTTTTAAATTCACCAATAAATCACTTCTTTGCCTGTTTTTTGCTTTATTTTACTGTATGCCGACAAGCTGCTCTGCAAATTACAACAGCTGTAGCTAATGTCTAAACACTATTTAGTTCTTCACTTTTACCATATTTCTATGACAGGAGTATTCCCATTCATCTCAAAGGCAGCTGCTCAGCTGCCGTATGTAACGCTGGAGACTGCCATCTTTGATTCATTGCATGCAAAATTAATCAGTCTATTCCTTACAGAAAAGTGACGGTAAAGACTTTTGCATTATTACAAATCAATTCTATTTGTTTAACTTTAAGTATGATTTCTGAAGGATCATGTGACACCAAAGACTGAAGTAATTGCTGCTGAAAAGTCATCTTTGCTATCACAGGAATAAATTACAAATATAAATATATTTTACAAATAGGAAAACAGGATAAATTTAATAATATTTCCCACCCCACACACCTTGCTCTTTTTAATGTATTTTCAATCAAATATATGCAGCCTAGGTGAGAATAAAAATAAACATTTGATGCCTTTTAGGTAACTAACCATGAATAACATTTTACAGCATTTTCAGCAAATCTACATTAATGTTAATTTATACATAATATACATTCAAATTTTTCAGGTAATGTTAATATATAGAACCTTACTGTAAAGTGTTATCAAATGTTTTTGTCAGTGCAGTACAGTGGCTACTTTTGAATGGCTGTCAAAGGAGATATTTTTGCCCACATGGCTAATGTGTGTAGTTACCGCATTTACTATCAGGCCACAGCTTTAACAATTAATTCAACTTTACCACTGACAATAACAATTCTGACACTGTTGTGTACAGAAAGTCAAAAGCACTCGTACAAATCAAAGAAACATGGGCTCACTGCAAAAACACACCTCTGAAAACTAAAAAGTTAACTATTCATAAAATTCACTGCAGATTCCAGTTGAAATGAACACTAGTGGCAGTAAAACACCAACAAACACAGGCATGATTTGTAAACAAAAACATTTTCATGTTTTGCATCAAATAAGCCGTGAATCCTCTGATGTAGAAACTGCTTCATGTAGCTCACCTGGTACAACACTGCACTTGCAATGAGTCCTGTGAGTGACGATACTTAAAAGAGCTCAAAGACTTATAGAAACAAGCTATGGCACACGATAGAGCAGGGTTCCTCAATAGGTGGCCAGCAGGCCATATCCGGCCCCTGAGAGAAAAAAGTTTGGCCCGCGCTAATTTCAAAAGTGGCATGAAAATTCAAACGCAGCATCAGAAAGCTACATTAACTTACATCGTGTCTACACAGGACGCCAGCGGCGCGACGCAATAAAATACAAGAACCCGTTATAATCAGTGATGCTTTATTGGATGCGGCGCGACACGACAAATCCCTGACAGTATACTGCTGACTCATTCTATTTATAACGTACTGACACAACGTTCAAATGATTTGCAATGCTTTGTCACGTCCAGTGTAGATGCGATGTGACAGCAAAAACATGGCAAGTGAGTAGAAAAGAAAAGTGGACACGGAAAATAGATGATTCAAATGTGAATGGACTGAACAGTTTTGAGTGAGTGATATCTTTGTTATGGAATACACGTGTTGGTTCGCAGTGAGTTCACAATTTTAACGTATAAGTTTGCTTTAATTTATTTTCAAGATCTGAGGTAAAATATCTATTGTTGCTTTCACTATGGCTATAAAGATAATGCAAAATGAATAAAGGACATATTTATTACCTGAGATTATCACTGTCATATTTGGAATGTTGTTCCTGCCACAATGTCGCAGAAAATAAAAAACTTTTCTAAAATAGAATCCCCTGTCGCTTATTGTCACGTGTCGCTGTCACGGGTGGTTAGGACAAAAACTACATGGAAAAGATACTTTTTATCGCATTGTGTCTGGTTGGGACACACGGTGTTACAGTTTGACCCCCCCCAAAAAAATCTATAAGCATAAAAATATTAAAGCTGACAAATCTAATAATTGAATCTGCAATTAGGGAAGATCCAGTCTGGGAATGAGCAGGAACAGTTGATTTGCATGGCAGACATGGAGATCCAGATTTTTTTGTTTGTTCATTTGTTTTTAATATTCAACAGGCAAAGTTCTTCTGTATCTAAATGCAAAAATGTTCATAATTGTTTGAATAAAACAGACTACTGGGGGAAGAAATCTGAATATTCATCTTGTGACCATCTTGTGATTATTTTAACAAAAGCAACAATAATATAATAATTGTAATAATAATAATTTTTAATATAAAGTGGAAAAGTTCATTTTTTCAGTAATTCAACTCAAATTGTGAATTTTGTGTATTAAATAAATTCAATGCACCCAGACTGAAGTAGTTTAAGTCTTTGTTCTTTTAATTGATGATTTTGGCTCACATTTAACAACAAACCCACCAATTCATTATCTCAACAAATTAGAATTATGGTGACATGCCAATCAGCTAATCAAAACACCTACAAAGGTTTCCTGAACCTTCAAAATGGTCTCTCAGTTTGTTTCACTAGGCTACACAATCATGGGGAAGAATGCTGATCTGACAGTTGTCCAGAAGACAATCATTGACACCCTTCACAAGGCGGGTAAGCCACAAACATTCATTCCCAAAGAAGCTGGCTGTTCACAGTATTGTGCTGTATCCAAACATGTTATCAGAAAGTTGAGTGGAAGGAAAAAGTTTGGAAGAAAAAGATGCACACACAAACCGAGAGAACCGCAGCCTTATGAGGAATGTCACGCAAAATCGATTCAAGAATTTAAGTGAACTTCACAAAGAATGGACTGAGGCTGGGTGTCAAGGCATCAAGAGCCACCACACACAAGACGTGTCAAGGAATTTGGCTACAGATGTCGTATTCCTCTTGTTAAGCCACTCCGAACCACAGACAACATCAGATGCATCTTACCTCGGCTAAGGAGAAGAAGAACTGGACAGCTGCCCAGTGGTCCAAAGTCCTCTTTTCAGATGTGACCCGAGCAAGTTTTGTATTTCATTGTATTTTGGAAACCAAGGTCCTAGAGTCTGGAGAAGGGTGGAGAAGCTCATAGCCCAAATAGTTTGAAGTCCAGTGTTAAGTTTCCAAACGTCTGTGATGGTTTGGGGTGCAATGTCATCTTCTGGTATTGGTCCATTGTGTTTTTTGAAAACCAAAATCACTGCACCCGTTTACCAAGAAATCTTCGAGCACTTCATGCTTCCTTCTGCTGACCAGCTTTTTGAAGATGATGATTTCATTTTCCAACAGGATTTGGCACCTACCCACACTTCCAAATGCACCAAAAGTTGGTTAAATAACCATAGTGTTGGTGTGCTTGACTGGACAGCAAACTCACCAGACCTGAACCCCATATATTGTCAAGAGGAAAATGAGAAACAAGAGACCAAAAAATGAGATGAGCTGAAGGCCACTGTCAAAGAAACCGGGGCTTCCATACCACCTCAGCAGCGCCACAAACTGACCACCTCCATGCCACACCGAATTGAGGAAGTAATTAAAGCAAAATGAGCCCCTACCAAGTATTGAGGACATGTACAGTAAATGAACATACTTTCCAGAATGCCAACAATTCACTAAAACATTTTTTTATGAAGTATTCTGATTTGTTGAGATAGTGAATTGGTTGGGTTTTGTTAAATGTGAGCCAAAATCATCACAAATTAAAAGAACCAAAGACTTAACTACTTCAGTCTGTGTGCATTGAATTTATTTATACACGAGTTTCACAATTTGAGTTGATTACTGAAATAAATGAACTTTTCCAACGACATTCTAATTTATTGAGATGCAACTGTTGCTTATACTTTTGTATATATATACTGATATATATATATATAGATTATCTAATATATATATATATGATATAAGATATATATTATAAGGTCAGTGCCCTTGGCTTGGTATTGTTGGCAGAATTCTGCCCTCAGCTAAAACTAATTGAGGAACCCTGCGATAGAGCCTTAACCTTTTTTAGCCCCACTCACCAGATATTTCATGTACAAACTGCTGTGCTGCGTACAACAACCAATGAATACATTCATCTATTTCAAGGAAAATTGAACATGTTTTAATGCCACCCACTGGACAGTCTAGTGGCACAAAACGTGCAAGCAGCAACATATCATTTTGCAGCAATTTTCCGATGAATCAGGGTTGAAAAGAAAGCTTTTATCATGTGTACAAATATTCTTATGACCACAACAATTGAGAAGGTGAGTTAGATAATGAAAATACTGGACAGACATTTCTTTCAGTCCGAAAAGATCATTGCAGGCAACCTTATGGGAAAGGATGACATGAGCTATGAGGTACAAATACTGACATATTATTATAAACAAAGATAACGACAGAGACCGAGAGGAAGACAAAGAACTCTGTGCTTTATCATTACAAATGGCACAGAGACTATCTTTACCAGAGTGCAATAAATATAAATATGAATGGGCGAGAAATAAAGAATAGGAGAGATGTTCCTGCTGTGTGTGTATATATACTTTTCAAAAGTTGTCTGAATGCTGAATTTGGCACAAGTTCCTGACCCAGTCTCCACAGACTAATTATTTTAAAGACTGACTGACAAACAAAAGAAGAGCACAATCTATGAGTGCTTCCAAAACCAGTGTCATGGTACACTAATAATTCAATTTGCACTTTATATTACAGTATTCATGCTATATTACAATGAATTACTGTTATAACAGCTATTAATTTTTGGTTAAAAAAAACATGCATGCAAAAAGCTGTCAACATGATACCAGTGGTGTGTTCCTGTAGCTTAAGGAGTATAGAATGCTACTTGCAATGCCAAGGCCAAGGGCTCAATTCCCATCGAATGCATGATCTGATAAAATGTTTAACTTGAATACATTGAAGATAAAAGCATTTGTCAAATACATAAAATGTATATAAAATGGAACAGTTGCCTTGGTAAACACCACAAATTATAATGTATACTTAAATACAGTTCTACAAAATAACTGCATATTACGTGCCAGTTGTTATCCAGTATTTCTTACAAGAACAAGTATAAAGTGTGACCTTTATTTTTTGGTTGTCTTAGTTAAATTCTTTCTTAAGGATGCAAGAGGCCACATTACTGTTATTGTTTCTGAAAACAATGATACCTAGAACACTGAATTATAAAATAGAAGCCAAAGTGGATTCTAAAAATTAATTTTCATCATGAGCACTGTTATGTAGGACACTACTACAGCTTCTGATTAAATCTCTATATCATCTCTGTTGAAAAAGCTTTCTTTTTCTATAGGAAAAAAGTACTTTTGTTGTATCAGGGTACAGTGACGTACAGGAAGTGTCACACGTTATAGTCATAGCTCGTGATCATTCTCATGAGCAGAGTGAAGGTCCCTATTGAGCCATTATGTGTTATGCAACCTGCAAATTCTTACCAACTTTTGCTCTTTAGGCTGAGATAGTGAAGTTATGGCATCTATCAGAATCCAAACCTTGACCCTACAGTTCAAACAATTAGAGAAATGTTTTGAAATGGTCACTATTGTAGGAGAAAGTATTACACAGACAAATATCAGGGTTTTTTCTGGACATAACCTAGATCATTTTCAAGCTAACTGGTTTCGAAGATAGCACTGTACAGATAATTATTAATAATAAGTCTCCTTGCGGCTGCATATAAGTGTCAGACAGATCCAGCTTCATTTGCATCCACTTTTCGCACCTGATTGGACGATGAGAGGCGGCTGTAATGCGCAATCCAGTCTCAGGAGTAATTGACCGCAAATGCATCTATGACTATTTCTCCAGTTGGACTTCACTGGTTCATTGTAAAACGTTACACGTCAAGTTTCCTCAGCTCTAATCACACTGGTTTTCACACACCATGCTCACACATACACATAGTGTGTGAAGACTGCAAGACGCACAATCAGGCCGGCCGCAATTATGTTGATAACAATTACTCTGTGTGCCTGGGGTACTTTATACCCTGAACGTGCACAAGTGGTTGATTTGTGTGGGCATGTCAGGGCGCAGACTAACACAGCGGAGGCCACTGTGTTTGCTGATCAACTACAATCGGCTCAAACCACTTGCATTCATGCCGGAGTCCAATGACAAATTTAAAAGGAGATGAATTGTGATTACAGTCACTGCTTTCTTGGATTTACCATGATAGCTGGAGTCGTGCATCTCATGCAAGTTTAATTAATAAAGCTGGCAAACCAGAACAAGACCCTTGCCATACACAAAATGTGAATAATTAGGGGCATGCAAATAGATCTAGATGACTTGAAAGGAGAGGAGAGGCCTTTGCAAAGAAACAATTTTTTTAATGTTTATTAAAAACATCCTTGAGAAATCATTCTAATATCCTGGTTTGGTGTCCTTCTTATCATCCATGCTAAAAAAAAGCTAATATTTAAGCTATGTATTTTGAGGAAACCATTATATGATTTTTTCCCCCCAGTATTGTTTGATAAATATAAAGTAACAAAAGAACTTTTATTTGAAATAGAGCCCTTTGTAGAGTATAAAGTCTTTTACTGTCATTTTTGTATCCCCCCAACAAAAATTTATGTCATTGTGAATAAAAGTAAATGTACCGTATACCCACATTTATTTGTTTATAATTTTAATAAATATATAACAGATAATTAATAATATATATATATAACATTTTTATATTTAAAGCTTAATTTTCTTTAATGGAAACTAATTGGATTATTATCTGCAGAATATTAAGATTTCCCTGACTACCAGGAAAACATCCTCAGATGAAATGGTGGGGCCGGGGGGGGGGCGGGAGGGGGAAATCCTATACGTAATTTAATTGTAAAAGCCGAGTTTTGACAATGGTCTTGTAAAAATAACAATGCCAAACAAAAAAACATATTAACGGTACCAAAAATAGATTTCATTAAATGTATGCAAAAAAGTGACATAGGAACAATCTAAAAACTAGAACACATGCTCATGAGCTTGGCTTATGAATAATAATTAGGCGATTATTTGTTAAAAGGAAGGTGAGTGGTCCCTAGAGATAATAGATTAATTGATTCAGCCTGTGTCAAAGTGACAAGGTCTGGTAATAATGGCTCCCCATGATTCAAAATATAATTTGTCAGAATTTTCTTTTGATTTGGGGGTGAAATATGACTCTATAAGCAACATTTCTGTGAAGTTAGATACTGATTTGATTAGATGACCATTACTTGACAGCTAAAGACCACCTGAAATGCACTGCATAATGCATATGGACTAAACCACCAATTAATGAGATATTTAAAACTGTCACTGACATTCACTTAAGTGTTCTCCATGCTTTTGGCCTGCTTCACATTCTTTCTATGAGTTCCCAGAATAAGAGGTATTGTGTTACTGTCTTTCAAGGAGGATTTTGTCAGTATTACCTCTGCGTTTATGTGCTCAGTGTCTCTGGAGGACGATGGAATTAGACCTTCCACATTCAGTCTTCCCCATTTACCCTTCACCCCACAGTGTCCAGACAGCAATAACGACAGGAAACCTGAAAAGTGGTTCCGAGTGACATGAGAACGAACAAGGCCAAAGTTCTGTACTGCACTGGTGGCACAACTCTGCTTCAAATTGAATTAGAGAAAACATACAGGTTGATTTCAGCATACAGCACTTAAGAAGTCAAAGCAAAGCATGTTGCTTATGCTATCGGTTTCCAATATGCTCATGCTATTCACTTTGGAGTGCTAGGATAATAGCCCTTCACTTATTAGCTTATTTCCAGAGCAGTTTCTTTGCATTTTATTTCATTTGAGTGACATGTTCGTACATTCAGAGTATAAAAAGTGCAGAGGATATGACAGATATCCACATACAAATTTATCACAGACAGCAAAGTTAGCTGTCAATTTTAGCACGACAAGGTCATGTGCACACACAAAGCCTTCTGCCCTTAGTAACATCAGCTTATACTCAGACACTGAGAGAGAAAAGCACGAAAAGTCAAGACCATGACCATAACCTCACCTCACCACAACTGAACAATAGGCAAGGGTGAGGGATTGAGTGTGTGCTAATGCATTTCTTGTTGCTCAGGCCCAGACTGAACCTGCAGACTTTAATGCATTTTCTGTGCTGATTTAACATGAAAAAATGTGTTAAATGCAGTGGTACTAAATTGCTACACTTTTTTTTGGATTTACTTTCATATTTACTGGCACTCTACCTGTACTCTGCACAACGACAATTAAATACTAAATTAAACATTATATTAGCCTTACTATCTAAACAGAAGTTCAAATATCAATTTAATATTCAAATAATATTACAGTGCAAGAACAAAGTTGATGAGGACAAGAAATACCATGTAGTGCATGACACAGTGTTGTTCAAATATGAGCCCACTTTAAAAAAGCTAGGATTTCAGGTTTAAATTAAATTCTGAAATAAACAGAATTTTACCATTTTTAAAGATTTGTTTATTTTAAGGTGTCTTTGTTAAAGGGCAATTAAACAATTGGTGAGTTGATTTAATTAACAACACATTTAGTATAGGTTTAAGGTTGGCTTAGGGTTAGATGCTTGTAATTACTCATAATTTAAAGAAAATAAAAATGATGATGGCACCCTTTCAAACGTTACTAATATGTACCATTTAGGTACTAATATGCATCCATTAAAGGTAAATAGGGTACAAAGATGTACCTTTTGAAAGGGCACTGCCCCAGACACAGCTTTTGCACACTTTGTTTTGAGAAATGCTAAGAAATCCTGAAATTTGAGTAACTTTACAACAAGGTCTCATTTTTTAACATTAGTTAATAACATTATTTAACATGAAATTACAAAAAACTATATTTATACGGCTAATAAATCTTAAATTTTAACATTTATTAACACATTTTTTGAATTAAAAGTTATATCTGGTAACATTATTTAATGCTCCGCATTGTTAAGTAACAATACAGGGTACATTAAGGGTACTTCATTGTAGCGGATCAGTCCTGGGGGGAAATAGGCATATTAACCCTAATCGTATACTACCTATTCAATTTTAGATCACTGTCGATAATTAGCTGACCCCGCAGGGTCAAACAGTTTGTCAATTCTAAGAACGGTTAATTTCTGGTTAACGGAAATAACTTTCTACTGTACACTTCTTAAGTTGTAACGTAAAGCTGCGATGACTGTGTCCACAGCCGTCAGGGCACCCACTCCAACGCCCGCGCCTCGTTAGAGTGTAAACACAATGAAACACGCCAGTGTGATCCAAGTAGACGCGTGGGAAGGTTGGAATGCATTACTACCATTAAACACCTAAATCGCAAGAAAGCGGTGGGGAGATACTCCATAACAACATTAAGCCGCGTCTAACATAAACAGACAACAACACACAACAAACATACAGTTGGTATAGGAAGGGGTCTATTGACGAATTAGAGGATAACTCAGCATAGAAAGAGGCCTAAAGAATGGATTTTATGGAACACTTGGCATGTATATTCAACAGATCAAAGCCTTCAGGGATACGTCAGATTCTGAGTTCAAACACACCTTTGTAAAAAGGTGCAAATAATACTTAATGTATCAATTAATAAGACTAAGTTGATACTTGCGAGTCTGTCTGAAAAAGATTTCTGATGCAATCTTAAGGCCCCAAGATCTTTGCTGAATTCGGGTCGATGAGAAGATCCAGTTTGAGTCAGTGTCACTTGATGTATGGAAAGGACTAGGCCGAAAGGCCTGGCATAATCTTTGATATCCTGAAGCGTTTTTTCACATCTTCATCTTAGCATCTCACTGAACCACCGACCGGGGCGGGTCCCTGGAGCCGGGCCTTTAAGGTCGGAGAAGATCTCCGCCTTTCAAGATGGGCTTGTCCAATGAGCAAAATGGAATTTCCGAGCGGGAGGTGGCAATTGCTGGAGGGTTACGACCCCTTTGTTCTCTAAGCATGGTAATTTGCAAATGGACTTAAATCGAAATTACTAACGATTCTCAGGGCACTAATATATTGCCTACGTACCAACAAATAATATACATTCTTGTTTAGATCATCAGAAGGCGAATTCATAGATACTAAACAAGCTATATGTAAGGTTATCTGAATGAGTGGTTTATCGTAAGCACGAATAAAAATAGTCTATAATACAACAGATTAATACAAAACAGCAATAATACACACAATGGCCTGAAGAAAATGTGTGTTCATTCAAAGAAAAGGTTTTCCTATGAATTAATTAGTAGAACAGTCAATTTATACTGTGCATTGTACCCCGTTGGTTTGGCGAAAGCAGAATGGAGCCGGCTGGCATTACACAAGGTTGTAAATGTATCGGGTTACCATGAAACCAGGGTCTTGTTCGGCGTCCTGGGGTGTTACAAAGTATTTGTGAAATCTAGCTAACAAAATATATATTGTGTGTTGGAGTGGTCCAGACGCTACATCATGTTACCCAGTGCACTAACTAATGCCAACACATGAGATCGTATTGTATATTGCATTTTACAGTGTTATCAATTCATGTAAATGTTTCAATTCAACCTTTCACTCTCATTATTAAGCTGCTCATTTATAAAGATGAAAACTATTAATGCAAAACTGAAGCATTTTCACAAGTGGACTCTGCACTACAGACATTTTTAGCTGAAGGCATAATTAAATAAGCCAAAATATATACTAAACAAACATACGGGGGTCAGGAGGTGTAGTAGTTTGTAAATAATGCATAATTGAGTTGAGCATGTGGGATGGTTTATACCTCAATGACTCAAATGGTAGAAAAGTGACAATTATGTATGAAATACAGACATGACTTCATGAGAGCTAGCATGCGGCAAAGACATAACAGAACGATGGCACATGCGGTGCTGCTGTCATAATTTTTCTCTGTGGGAAATAACGCTGCCTAGAGATAATGTCTCATATGCCACTGTAAGTACAAAGCATAAAACATCAATGGCTGGAAACTCTTCCACCATTGCATCCTTCATTGCACTGTCATCAGACAGGCAGCAAATACCGTGAAATGCAGTGCTTCAGTTCCTGGAGATAAACGGTTTTCACATACTGTGAATCTATTAAGATCTTCGGAAATGTGCACTCAGCAAGAGCACCTTCATTACCGACAGCGATGTCTCTTCCACCCCTTCAATATCACGACCATCTGTTTTCATACGAGACCAGAGCGAGCACAAGAGGCATATCACTTTTTTTATTTTTATAAATAAACTGTGAATCAACAAAACCACACAATAGGAAGCAATATTTCAAGCCTAATGGGAAAGTTAGAGGACAGCTGAGCTGAAAAGAAATGAAAACATACTTGAAATATCTGAATGGCATGGCATTAGATACAAAATATTAAAAGTGCCTTCTGCAAACAAATGATAAATGACCTTTTCTCAGAATTAACAACTACTTTTAAAGCTCACCCAAAAACGAAAATTTGCTGAAAATGTACTCACCCTCAGGTCATCTAAGATGTAAATGAGTTTGTTTCTTCATCAATTTCTCCAAATCTGTTTTGATGAAGAAACAAACTCATTTACATCTTAGATGGCCTGAGGATGACGCACGCATGCACACACACACACGCACGATGTGCAAAACTCAGCTTTTGAACAGTCAATAGCAAACACTTAAATTAATAACAAAGCAGTAGCTGATTCAGAAGTGCCAGATTGTTATAGCAAAGTCAGAATTACCTCCTCTTTTAGGTTCACGAAACGGTCGTCCATAAAATGCATTGCTGTTCTGTTGTAAGTAATCTTAAAGATTCCTAAATGCATCTACTTCTGGAAGGCCAAATAAAGTGCTTTTGTTTTCGCCTAGAAACACACAGCGTCTCCCTGACATGCTGCTTCAACACTAACTGCGGTTACTGAAGCCTTCTTTCTTTGCGTGCACATTTGGGCGGCATTATGCTAATATTTCCACATAGTGATGTAGATATGTGGGGGCGTGTTAAAACGAGCCGTTTTAGGGGGGCGTGGCAGGTCTTAACTTTGATAAAGAATATCTCTGGTTTTGAGACTCTCGTTTGCAAGTCCGACGGACCCAGGGATCTTATCTAGGTCACAAATCAGCTTTTAGCGCGTCAAACACTCCAAAGAGAAAGGAAAACTTGAAATCGCATCATATGACCCCTTTAACGTGATATTCATTTTGAACAGAGAAATTATAGGTCAATACTTAGGTCAAACCTAAATATTCTTCTGCAGAAGTGCATGAAAAAAGAAAAAAAAAACTCTTGAAATTTATATACCAGATACACCTGTGAGTTTAGCAATGGTAATGTCCTTCACAGCTGAGCGGATCCTCTCTGAAGTCAGACCTTCACCCTAGAGACACGTTTGCAGAAAGGTCACAGCAGGACAACGCTTCAATAACCTTGTGTGTGGAGATTGTAATTTTTGTTGAGTAACCACTGCATGAACTGTTCAATCAATAAGGTCCTTCCTTGCAAAGAGTTTAGAGAAAGTTACCAGAAACGTACAAAGTGCAGACAAACTCCAAAGTGCAGAAACTCATTGAGTAAAAGTGAAGGCAATTCTAAAAGTCTTTCAAACTGTTACTGCAATAATAATAATAATAATAATAATCGTTGATTTATATAGCGCTTTTCTAGGGCATCAAAGCGCTTGAATTGTATAGGGGGTTCACAGCACCACCCTACACACCACCCAGTGGCAGATCCGGAGGAAGGAGTGGATAGAATTATCTGGATGATGCGATGGCAGCCATAGTGCGCCAGAACACCCAGCTTACACACCAGCTTATTGGTGGAGAGGAACAGAGTGATGAAGCCAATTAACAGATATGAGGATTGTTAGGAGGCCATGATGTAGGCAGAGCCATGGCAATTGTTCAGTAGAATATAATTAGTGAGTTTCAATGTCAGTTTGCATGAAACCTTGCATTAGTCCTGTGCCCTTGGAGCATCTAGCAGTTATTAACAATTTGAGTACAAAAGAGAGACTAAGGGAAATAGAAGGCAAGAAAAGTAAAAATGTGAAAGATGGTGATGTCCTCTGTGGGTGTATAAACCATGGTTTGAAAGACATTGGAGCTGCAGTCCTGTTGGAATGAGATTACTGTAAAGTGATCAAGAGGTTTCTCGACTGGCTACAAGGGATTTCTGGTTTCTCGCATCAGAGTATTTTCTGAAAAATCAAAGTCTACCTTTCTGTATCTTATTATATTTCCAATTCTTCAATAAAAGAACTGAAGGCTTGTGAAAGTATCCTGACAGTATTTACATGACATTTAGGTCAGTTAGCAGACGCTTTCCAAGCGACTTACAAATGAGGGACAAATAAAAGGCAGGCACACTCACAGACGAGCAACAAATATAAGTGCAATGGACACGTCTCGGTTAGCCTAACGCAGACACGTAGCAAGTGGTGTATATATTACATATACACATTACATACATACCTTTTACACATTACATACTACATATAACATACATACATACTTAACACATAAACATACATCCCACATACATACACATACATATACCACATACCTTACACATTCATCTACCCACCTACATACACATACATATTACACTACATACACATAATATACACACCATCCAAAATAAATATACACAGACTACATACCATATACCCTACATACATAATCTACACAACAGTACATAAATATACACATACATCTACACATACATTATAACATACAATGTACATATAACATCCATCTACACATAATCTACACATACCATACAAAGGATACACATACATACAACATCATATACACATATACAGTAACATACATATACACAAGACATACATATGCAACTATACATACATAATACATATGACACATAATAAATTATATACACATACATACATACATATACACACACAAAGAAGATAAATATACACATACATTTAGATTACATATACAAATATACAAAATATACATATATATACACATACACACACATATATACACATACAGTATATACATATACACATATACATCTATATACACATATATATACACATACACATACATATATATACACCTATATCACAATATAGTACACATATATACAAATCTATATACACATATATATATTATAATACACATATAATATATATATCTATACACAATATTATATATATATATATTACACATATATATATCTATATAACACATATATATATATAGAGATTACAATATATAGATATATATATTTATACACCTATAATATATTTGATAACATACATTATTATTATATATACACATATATATATATATCATATACACATCTATATTATATATACACATATATATATATATATACACATATTTATATATATATATATATACACAATCTATATCTAGAATATATACACATAGATAATACACATTATATATATATATATAATATCCATTATATTATCTATATATTATATACACCTATAATATATATATATACACATATTATAATATATATAGATACAATATATATATATATATCTACACATATATATAATAATATATAGAATAATATTATAATATACACATATATATATATCTATATAAACATCTATATTATATATATACACTATATATATTTATATAACATATAATAAAATTACAATATATATATATTATATATACACATTATCTATATAATATATAACATATTATATATATATATACACACACACATTATATATATATATATTATACACAACATATATATATATATATACACACATTATATATATATATACATCACATATATCTATATATATAAAAACCATATATATATATTTACACAATATATATAATACACACGATATATATATATACAATTCTATATATATATATTTCCACAATCATGATTCTATATATATACACGATAATATCTTATATATACACAACCTAGATATATATACACATATATAGCTATATATACAACAGCTATAAATATATAACACCTATATCTAGATATATATATCATACACATATATTAATATATTTACCATAGATATATATATATAACACATATCTATATCTTATATATATACAAATATTATAATATATATACACATATATATATATATTAACATTATTACAATTATATATCTATTTTATATAGTATATATATTATCTTATATTATATATTATTACACCTATATATTATATATATACACATATAGTATATATATATACCCATATATATCTATAATATATATTACAGCAAGATAATATATATATATATATACACCGATAATATATATATATATACTACACATATATATTAATATGCACATTGATCTTATAAATTATATATCTACACATATATATCTTATATATATAAAATCATATATATATTATATA
Source organism: Sinocyclocheilus anophthalmus (assembly GCA_018155175.1). NCBI lineage: Eukaryota > Metazoa > Chordata > Actinopteri > Cypriniformes > Cyprinidae > Sinocyclocheilus > Sinocyclocheilus anophthalmus. Next base: position 40,638 of record JADLZN010007954.1, read on the forward strand.
TACCACATATATATATATATATAACACATATATAAAATATAATATTACACATATAGAATATATATATTACACCTCTATTATATTATATATATATACTACTATATTCTATACTATTACATCATATATAGATCTATATATACACATACTATTATCTAATACATATATACACATATTATTATATATCTATATATACACATATCTTATTATATATATATATACAATTTATATCTATATGATTATACACATATATATATACTATATATATCACATATATATATATATCTAACACATAGCTATTATATATATTATACACATAAAACATATATATAATATATTTATACACATATATATATATATAATATCTTATACACCATAATATTCTTATATATATATATACACACTATATATATATATATACACACACAATATATACACACACACAATATATATATATATATATACACACATATATATATATATATATACACAATATATATATTAATATATACACTATAATTATATATATATACCATATCTATATTATATATTAATCTTATAGATAGATATATACAAATTATAATATATACCATATATATATATATATATGACCCCAACCCCATTATAGATATAACCTACACATATTATATATCTATCACATATATCTATATATACACTATATAATATATACACATAATATAATATATATTATACCCATATATATAATACACTATAATATATATATAGTTTTCACATATATCTATATATATATATACACATATATAATGTATATATAGATACCATATATATATATAAAAATATAGGGATACAATATATTATATATATTATTACACACTTATATATTATATATATACACAGTAAATATATATATATCTTACAAATATATAGATATTATATACACATATATATACATATATAGACACAACTATATTATATATATACACATATATTATACACATCTTATATATATATATATACACATATATCTATCTAGATAACAACATTATTATATATATATATATATCAATAGATTATATATATTATATCTCACAATATATATATATATATCTACACATAGATTCTTATTATATACACCATAGATTATTATACACACATAAGAGATATACACACCATATTCTATTATATACACAAATATATATTATATATACACACTATATATATATATACAACATATATAATATTATACCTCCACACATATATAATCTATACACACACATATATATATATATCTACACCTCACATATATTATACACACACACATTATATATATACAAACACTCCATATTATACACTACTATACTATAACACATATTAATCGAATATACCCCAAACAGATATATATACACACACCATAATATTACACCACACATATTATTATATTACACACACATAAATAATATACACACACATATATTTACTATACCACACATATATATATAACACACAGAGATATATACAACCCTATATTATAGCAGTTCACTATATTATATATACCACACAATAGATATATACACACATATATATATTACACATATATATATATATTTATACATAATAGCTATACACACTATATATATATTACACACATTTATATATAACACATATATATATATACACACTACAATATATATTACACACAAAATATATCTCTAAAACACATATCATTAGCATTATATATATATACACACATATATATATATATATATATATTATATATATATACACACACACACAGATATATATACACCACATAATATAGATATACACATATAATATATAATATAAATATATAATAGAGACACAATATATTTATATAAAATATATATATATCTACACAATATATATAATATCACATAATATATCTACACACTATTAAATATACACACACATATATTCATACACACAATATATATATCACACACACACTATAATCTACACAATATATTATTACACACACAATATATATATACACACATATATATATAAAACTATTATATATATATTACTTATTATATATTTACACAATATAATATATATAAACAATATTTTGATATATATATATTATTATATATTATCTATTTAAGCACCCGAATCGCACATATATATCTATATATATATATATATATTATTTATATATATATATATATTATACACACACAAACAAAGAAAAACAAGTAGATAGAATAGAAAAAATAGCTTTTTTATAACAAGGGCCAGGTGTGATATTTACATACATGAATTTACATGCATTCTCTTGTGTGATGAATAGCAACACACAAAAGAATATGAATATGCCAAATGTTCCTTTCTGTGCAATTATCAGCAACATATTGCTGCCAAAATGTTGAATAATGCATCTGACAATTTCACCCATGCAGTATTTTGCCGTATATCCGAAACGTGCTGCAAAAGTGCTGTTTTCCAAAGTGACTTATATCAACTAACATCAAGCACGCAAAACACGGGCAAAGAAATGCACCGCATCTCAGATCAAAATAAGCATGTGCTTTGTCCACGAAAATACCTAACTGTGCACTCTTTCTGCAACAGACCTGACTGAAATCCTAAAAAAATATGTCTCGTTGAGGAAAACTGTGTTGTTACTTTGAGCAAACATTTGCATGGTGGACAAAAGAAAATGGCCAAAAGCTACTCAAAAAATTAGATCAGAAATTGCCAAAGAATATAACAGGCCATGTCCCAAATGCCTCCTCAAAGTCCACATTATGATGACATAATGCCATATTTACAAGTAATAGTCTATTATATCAAGTACACTATTTGGGACAACTCCATAGACTTACGCACAGGCTCTTTTGACTTCAGTCAGACTACCCAGCAAGAAAACTAATGTGCAATCACTACTCTTTTATGCCCCAAAAAATCTACCTGATGTTTGTTCATCTATCCATTCCAAATGAATCATTACAAGTTCATTCCCTGTAGGGCACCTGCAGAGTTTTCTTCACCCAACAGGTCGATATTAATAACAAACAATTGCGTTCTTCAGTTCATTTGCTTGCATTGATACTTCATGTCAACAATGCTCTCACCGGGTTAAATCAAGCAAAAAACAACTTTACTTTTCAATATAAGCACTCACTTTCATTTGGATTTAATTCAGATTTGACTGAGAGAAGCTTTTATGAGAATTCATGCAATAGAGTTTGACTTTTAGTTATTGCAGTTTTCACAGCTCTCCATTCAAAAGCTTGACCAAGATTTCGAAAAAATGCAGATGCTCAAAAGAGACTGAAAACAGACTGACAAAGAGACAGCAAAGCATAGAATATACTTTGCTTATAAATCAGCCTGAAGCTCCAAAGAAAAGACCTCCTGCTATCTTTTCAATGTCATTAAGAAATTATATGATAAATATATTATTGCTCAAAAGTTTTGGGCAGTTTATTAAGAAATTAATACTTTCATTCAGCAATGGTGCATTAAATTGATCAAAGGTAACAATAAAGACATTTATAATGTTACAAAATCATTTTAGTTCTTTTTAAACGTTACCGATTCACTGAAGAATCTAGACACAATATATCAATGGTTTCGGGGCCACACAAAAAAAAAACTAACCAGTATAACAATTTTTATAAAACCATTTAATAAATCAGTTCCAATCATCCTCACTAGTTATAATGAAGATTCTGAGGACTTCTGAAGACTAGGAGCAATGCTGTGCTGAAAATCACCTATTTGTCCATCACAGCATAAACTGACATGCAAAGCGTCGATGCCAAAAAAGTTGGGACACTGTACATTTTGTGAATAAAAACAGAATGCAATGATGTGGAAGTTTCAAATTTCAATATTTTATTCAGAATACACCATAGATGACATATCAAATGTTTAAACTTAGAAAATGTATCATTTTAAGGGAAAATAAGTTGATTTAAAATTTCTTGGCATCAACACATCTCAAAAAAGTTTGGACAAGGCCATGTTTACCACTGCGATGTCCATATCTCTCCCCCCTCTTCTTTTATAACAGTCTGCAAACGTCTGGGGACTGAGGATACAAGTTGCTCAAGTTTAGGAATAGGAATGTTGTCCCATTCTTGTCTTATATAGGCTTCTAGTTGCTCAACTGTCTTCGGTCTTCTTTGTCGCATCTTCCTCTTAATGATGCGCCAAATGTTTTCTATGGGAGAAAGATCTGGACTGCAGGCTGGCCAATTCAGTACCAGCAAATTCCTTTTCTACGCAGCCATGAGTTGTAATTGATCAGTTGTGTCTGTTCACTCTGCATCCTAGTTGGAAATGCAAGGTCTTCCTGAAAAGACGACGTCTGAGGGACAGTGTTCGGGCATATGAACCTTGATATACTCCTCTTCAGGCATTTGATGACTTGCTTCCAGAGTGTAAGCTCGCCGCTCCTGGGAGACCACACGCACTCATTGCAACCCCAGACCATGCCAGAGATGTCAGGCGTCCTGACAAGGTGCTGATAATCAACTTGGGTTGTCCTTGTCTCTTTAGTCGGTATGACATGGCGCTCTCTCAGTTTTGTTCTCAAAAAGATCTTCAAATTTTGTTGAGTCGTCTGCCAACAGAACAGTTTTCCACACTTTTCCACAGTCCATTTTAAATGAGCCTTGCCCCAGAGAAAACACCTGCGCTTCTGGATCATGTTTAGATATGGCTTCTTTTTTTGACCTATAGAGTTTTAGCTGGCAATGGCGAATGGCACTGTGGATTGTGTTCACCGACAGTGTTTTCTGGATGTATTCCTGAGCCCATGTTGTGATTTTCCATTACAGTAGCATTCCTGTATGTGATGCAGTGCCTTCTAAGGGCCCGAAGATCACGGGCATCCAGTATGGTTTTCCGCCCTTGACCCTTACGCACAGAGGTTGTTCCAGATTCTCTGAATCTTTGGATGATATTATGCACTGAAGTTTGATAACTTCAAACTCTTTGCAATTTTCTCTGAGAATCTCCTTTCTGATATTGCTCCACTATTATTCGCCACAGCATTGGGGGAATTGGTGACCCTCTGCCCATCTTGACTTCTGAGAGAAACTACCACTCTGAGAGGCTCTTTTTATACTCAATCATATTGCCAATTGACCTAATAATTTGCAAATTCGTCCTCCACCACATGTCTGGTCCTTATATGTACAGGTTAACTTTTGTTCTCGCCCTCTTATTGCGACCGGCCCCACTTTTTTTTGGAATGTGTGCGCTCTGAAATCCAAATGAGCCTATATTGGCATGAATTTTCAAATGTCCTCAATTTTCACCTTTTGATATGGATCTATATTCTTTGTGGAAAAAAATATACGTTTATGATTTGTAAATTATTCCATTTTCCGTTTTTTTACCTCCACAATTTGTACATGTCCACTTTTTTGTGAAGGTGGGTATTTGTCATATTAAGAATATTACAATAGAATCAATTACTGTACAAGAAGAACTTGATAAGTTTCTGTATTTTTCATCAAATAAATGCATCTCTGGTTAGCATAATATACATTAAATAAATTATACTCTTACCAAACCCATTTTCAGATGTTGAGTAAACCTGTATGAAGCAAATTACTCATCACAGATGAGGCAACATGATTTAGTGTTAACAGTTATCCATACACCCACTTGTGAAGAATGACAGGCCTGCAAATAATGATTCTATGAAGCCAACAAACGACCAAAACGTCACACATTCACATTCAAACAAATCTAAAAGAAGGAGGAAAATAGATACAAGCCTTGACATCTCTCCTGTGGCTGAACAAGAGACCACAATGGTACTGTCAGTCTCCAAGTGTTTTGGCCCAGTTTTGTCAATGCTCAAAACATGTCAGAAGATGAGCTGTCACTTGTACTGAAATGAATAAATATTAGGGTGGAACAGGAAAGAATTTTTAATGCAAACATATCATATATATGCCTAAATGTAAAATTGTTATTATAACATCTCTCCCTGGTGGTCAAACACTGGTAACACAATTTTGAACAAAAGGGGAAAAAATTATACTGAGCTTAAACAACATTTTGTAGAAACAAATTCAGTTTCTACATATCAAAGCAAACCCATTTCTGAGCCTCCATTATTAAACTATCACTTAAAGCTGAAGTGTTCAACTTTTGCAATGTCAAAAAACCTAGTTTAGCATGCAAGTCAACATACAAGTCATTCAGGGTTGACTTTCCCTTAAAAAATGTGCACACACTAGTGCTTTAAAAACACTGCATCCATCAACCTGTGGCTCAAACAACCAATGTGAGTTTCAAGCAGGATTACCTGTTTGTCTGAAGAACTGCAGAAGTGTTTCAGAAACCATTCTGCCTGATGGTGCAGGAATGACACACATTACCTACTGAAGAGATGCACAAATAAAAAGAGAACACAACTCCAAGTGAGGCGTTTAAAAACCTTCAATTTATTTACAAACGGCAGAGCTTTGCAGAGTGGATTGAAAGACCCCCAAAAAGATTGTCATAAAACATTTGTCCATCAGTGAATTACAGAAAATTGCATTGCACGTTAGTCAAAAACAACTAGCATGCACATTAGTCTCTGAGTCACCAAAATAGATTTGATTACAAAATATAGCTCTCAGTATAAACATCAGACTTGTTTGTAATGAACAACCAGTCTATTCAATTCATCTGTGTAGAGATTCTCAAATACTTTACATTTTTTCAAGATGATGTTTCAATGAGCTAAAACAGCGCTCAGCTACTTTTCACATTTGCAAAAATAGATTTGAACGTCTATTGCTCCTCCTTACTGTAAATATGACGTTCGAAGCATCTAAAACGCAAGCCCTGATGCAAATGTTTTGCTTGCAAACAACCAGATAAAAGAAAGAACACTGCGAACTCAAACAGGGGATGAAAGACACTTCGAAGGAAAAAACAGAAGTTGAAACTTCACAAATTGAGAAAGTGAGGATAAGAGTATTGGACTGTGACAACTATAACAAGCTCCTGACACAAATTCACTACAAACATTCTCCTACTAAAGCTCAAATCTAGAACAATGAGTGACTTTCCAAAAAAATGTTTACCTTCTTCAACAGGTTCTTTGCATATCAGGGCATAATTGAATCATAGTTTAATTAAATTCTCTAATAACAGGATTAAATATGCAAAGCAATACGGATAAAGTTTCTTAATAAACACAAGGAGGTGACTGCTGCTTAATCTTGACAACAACGAAAAGACACAACACACAACAATGTTCCTCTGGCGCCCTCTGTTGACCTCAACCACAAAGCAACTAAACTAAAGCAGCATTCCATGTAGCCAGTCACAGTTAAACAGTGCTTGCATACAGCATGCTCCTTGGGTTAATGCGTCAGTACAGTCAAATACACTATGGCACACTTGAAACACAATTTTTTGAACGCTAGAGACAAGTAAACCAGATCACTGTAGTAATTTGGACAAGTTGCGATAAATTCCTACCATAACTTTGGCTGTTTAAAGTGATGTTATAGATATCACAGTTTTCTTTGTAGCGAGCCAAATAAGAAATTATTTTGGGAATGAATAAAAGAAACACCCAAAACAAACCTCTTATGTGGCACTAGATGGAAATCCCTGATCTGATCCTGTTTGTGAGACTATTGCTTAAAAGGTTTACTTTGCATGGTCTCTCACAACACAGAAAGCCTACAAATGACCCTATGGTACACACATAATAAATGTGAGGGCAAGCCATGCCAATATATTAATCAACAAATTACAAGCAATGAAGTAAATGATAGTTCTATATATACACTCTCTATACACTCTGCTTTCACAATTAATGAGAACTGAAACCAAATACAACTACATAACATTAAAAGCCACACTTGCTAAAGGGACAGTTCACACAAAATTGACTTACACTAATTTCTTTCTTGGAACACATAAGAAATGTTATGCATTTTGGATGAGCATAATATATGCATATTCAAATCACACAAATGAGTGGAATATAGCACTTAAGTTATAGGGACTACAATAAGTTTTAGAATTTAGCTTCCGTTCACCATTCATTATATGGAAAAGAGCAGCATGAACATTCTGCCTAATATCTCCTTTTGTGTTTTTTAGAAGTAATGACACGGGTAAATATTGGCAGGGATTTAATTTCTGGGTCAACTATTCCTAGAAGTTGTTAAGAGTTGTATTTGGTGTGTTTCTATATCAATCATCATTCGAACATCCATATGTCACCAGTGTAGCAGCATGCAGATCAGTGGTATGAGTTTTCACTAACACTCCATGGTGAAGGAACCCGCATAAAAATTCATGAGGCCTTTACTACGTCATTTTTAATATATAAAAGGTTTATAAAAAGCTTAGCATTTAGATTTAGAACGTAAAACATATCGGTCAAAGAACTCAAAGTGTAATGCTGATATAGGTAGTTTCAATGTTGTTGCACGTGGTTTATGACTACAAGACAGTAGTCATAAAAAGAAAGTGTTGGAATTTCCACCATTACTAAAGCAGAAGTCTAGAATTTAACTCAACATCCTCCAGTGCTACCATACTACATTCACAAGATGTAAAAAATAATGTCTTTAGCTCTGCATTAAATACAAATGAAATACCATTGGTCAAAATCTATTAATGAATATCCACTATACAATATAAACAGTAATTGGTATTTCCTCTTTTTTTCTAATTAGCAAACGGCCAAGGCAGGACTGATCAATGCTTTAAAAAGACCTCATATTAGAAATGTGCATGAGGCCACAATTCTATCTAGACCTACACATAAAGCTGTGTGTTCAGGTCAGGGCAATTCAACTTCTGATACTCACTCACTACATTTTGTTACTCTTATAGGTTTAAGTCTATTGCTCCAAAAGCGTACCTAAAGACATTTATTTAAATGTAAGCTTACTGACTTGAGTGATGTGATATTTAGACAATAAAAATCAAGAGTAAAACAAAGTAAGTCTGTAAAAATGAATGTCATCTTCAAGTAAGGGCACCAGACCAAACAAGGTACGGTGTATGTGAACAAGATTCTAAAATCACAACAAAAAAATAGGGAATCTAGCATTTTAGCAATGCACATTTCAGCAAACAAATCCTCCTAGGAAACCCGTAATAGTGTCTGATCTTTATCCCCAGCACCAATCTCATGATAAACACACTGAAATATTGTCATATAAACATGCAGACACATATAATTAACTTGTTTTCATCAAATGTAGGCCTGTAGCTGAAGTCACTTGATAATGTAACGTCGGCTGAATGGTGAAAAGAATGGCCAGTGCAACCTGAGGATGTTTTGCATCCACCGAGTTCTTCCACGCACCACCTCACAGAGGCTGTGGATTTTCATACCTGTTCTCCAGCAGTCCCTTGCTCTCCTGGTGAAACCAGCAGCAAAACAGCAATTCCTTTTCAAATGGCTGGAGAGAAGGAATGGATGAAACGCGGGATGGAGGTATGGATGGATCAGGAGCAGATGGATCCAGGCGTGGAGGTCAGGGTGCAGACAGGTGTGGGAAAACCGTAGAAGACCGGGGCAGTCATGGGGAAGATGAGGAGGAAGAAGAGAACGACCCCCAGCACGTAGAAGGAGAGAATCGTGAGGCGGTGCGGGTGGTCCAGGGCCGTGCTGAGAGCTGGAAAACCCATGTAATTGCAGAAGGAGTGGCACAGCACAGGACCCACCAAATGACCTACAGACACACACATAGAAAGAGATAGTTGCAGTTATTTCTTTGTATGCCATTACAGTTTGTTTGCTACCAATCTAGCTGAATCAAAACTACAACGAACATTGTCTCTGAGAGTTTCCGGTCTGTCAATACCATTTCCTGGTCACATTTAAAAAAAAATAAGAAATCTATTCTACACGAAGAAAACAAAGACAATTTTTGTTGAATTGTGATATTATTTTCATGACAGCAACCTTTGTCACTATGCTTTCTTAAGCAAACTTTATCTAGTTTACATTATGAGTCATAATTGTGCCTGGACACAATGATATTTTAATAAAAGCAGAAAGGCAAAAGCACAAATACTGTACAATACTATTTAAAAAAAAAAAAAAATGTTGTGCATTGCAGTCCGTTGCGTCCAATCGGTTCTAGTTTTTTTTTTTTTTTTTTTTGCATTACGGAAATATGAACTGGGAAGTCAATGTCTTTAATTGTCATGAAAATAGTTACAATACAAAAATGATCTAGAGAGGTTACATTAATAATGTTTAAAGCAAACTTTTTATTTTAGAATTTTTTTGGTACCTCTGTAAGTGCATCATCAGTAGTATTAAAGATCATGGATGCACCGTCCTATGAATATAAAAGCTGTATAAGCCCCCTCCAATACTGCAGTGTTAGCGAACTGGAAACACTGAAATACACAAACAAAACAACGACATGAGTATTATGTCTCACGGCGGCACTGTTCCTCGCACTAAATAATGAAGACCATGACTCGATTTACCTGCAGAAGGAAATCCCTGAACAGTGCCCTTTCTGAACCGCAGGCTCGATTACTGTGTGAAAATGTATCTGCAGTCCACCTGCAATAGAGAGAGAGAGAAAGAATAAAAGGTTACCATAACACTAATGGTGTCTACAAAGCGACCTTTTGCAAATTAAATTAAAACAGTCTTGTTTTTTCTTGATCAAGTCCGTGGTCAGTCATTCAACACATTAATACAGAGGTAATATTTTTCTGGTCAAATACCGACTTGAGTATGTTTGATTTCCATCTCTTTTTTCAGAGAACCGCATGAAAATCTAGAGTAGTGCCACTGCCACAGTATCACCTACTTTTTCCTGGAATATCCAACATTCTTTTTAAAGTCTGTTTTTTACGTATTTGCTATTATCAAGTAAGTCGTTTTGGATAAAAGTGTTTGCTAAATGACTAAATGTAAATGTTAACCTTATTACATTAGCTTCCATGAAATGAAAATTCACCACATCTTGTAAGTTGCATGTGACTTAGATCTACTGTGAATGATTCATTCTGCCTGCATTGTATGACATGTTTACCAACCAACTGTTCATAACTCAACCTTCATGAAAGGGGCGTATGGGTAAAAATGTGTATCGCTATGAACATTTAATCGAACTTTAAATTAGGTTGGAGACTGCAGAAGAGTGCATTTCTACAAAACAGTAGCCTACACAATGGTCTTAGTCACTATTCAATCCGTACAGCAACTGTTCACACACTTTTTTGTAATGAGTTTCTGCATAACCAAACCACTGCGCTACTTAGAGACGTGTATATTTTTCTAACGAGATGACTAAGAAAGTGCTGAAATTTACAAGATTTTGGGAAAACCCCATTCGCATAATGGGGGGGGTCGTTGTCATCATTTAAATTCCTCTAACCTTCATTAATATTACGACTTTGCAGTGGTTTTTTTTTTTTTTTTTTTTTGTGTGTGTGTGTGTATATGTATGTGTTGTAAAGTAGGAGGAAATTTTACGTGAGAAAGTGTCCTTAAATATGAACAATCCACAGAATTATTATTCAGATTTTGTAATTATTTACCAGATTTGCACAGCCTTGGTGACATCAGCCAAAACAGTAGTTATTACATTTGATGAAAGACTAACAAGACTACTTTTTGTTCTTTAGAATAACATGCACTGATGAATAGTTAACATTAAGATGTGTATCAAGAATGCAAAGAGTCAGTTTTGATTTCTTGTTGACTGCTTAATGTTAAAAAGTAGGATGGAGTAAAAACAAATAATTGATGTATTTACCCCAACCTGTATCTAAGCAAATGGCACGTCACCACTCACCAACACCAAAGAAGAGTGGACATGTGAAGATCGCGGTGGAGGGGCCTGCACAGGGTACTAGCATGGGAAGCATGCATGCCCGAAAAACCAACTCCTCTGTCAATGGCGCCACAACCTGGTTCCTCAGCCAGCGCATGTCACTCAGACACAGCGACCAGAAGCAAGGGTCTGCAAAGACATAACAGACCAATCACATTTACAACAACACTGACACTGAAGCCAATCTGATTCTTTTACAGCAACAAAGATCAACCTAGCTGATTTATTTGGCATAACATGAAGATACAGATTCACCTCCCAAATTATTTGGCTGACACTTATTGCTGTCTATAATAATTTAGCATCATGACAGCTCACTAACAGATTATTTAAATCCCAAAATAGCTTTATAATTAAAGAGATTCACTGGAGAAATCACTAGAAGTGGAAATGACTGCTTACCAACTACAACTTTCATCCCATCAATGAAACCCCAGGGGCAATCCATGGCTAGTTGGATCAGAGGACCCAGAAACAGCACCTGACAGAAAACAGAGTAATAAAATAATCATATATAACACACAAAAATGTGCCAGATCAGGTGTCCAATAGAAAGACTATTCTACAATCTGAAAGTCTCTCAGAATCTTACATTTCAATATTGTGTGGCTTTAGGTTGAAGATAAACACTTGTTTTCCATTATCTAAATAAAATAAAAAAAACACCAAGTACAGATGTTGTCTTTTACTAACCATGGTCAATAGCAGCGGAAGAATGATAGCCGGAATAAGACCCTCCAACCGGATCCCCATAAGAGCCAGTAATGAGGGATCAGGCTATAGGAGAAATCAAACAAATTTGAGCAAGTCTGGTGTTTCTGCGTCAAATAAGGTTAAAAACTAATTACTAACAACAAAACTGTATGATGCAGTGAGATCAAGCACAACATATCAAATAATAAACACATACCACAAACAACAGTAAGGACTAGACATGTGTGTTGCAGTAAACTAACCTGGATGCCTGTGAAATCTTTCCATGCCCACACAAACACTGGAGACAGAGCGGATACAATCAGTACACTGGTGAAGCGCCTCTTTATCACTGCAGGATGATCCCTGTTAGCGCACACAACCGCACAAACAAACAACAATCATTGTTAAAGTGCATTATACAGTAACAAGTTTGCATCTTGCCACCAGTTTGTTACATAAAAGAAGACAAATATATAAACAGTGGAGAGAGGGGGAATCAGACAGGCTGACACTAGGGCTGCTACAACAAAATATTAATTATTAATACAAATCATAAAATAAATGAAAATAAAATCCATGATATTTTATCCTGATTGTTTACTTTAAGATGATTTATTATTATGTCATTTTATTAGGATTTAATTGATTATTAGGTTTTTCCATCAACTTACAAATATTTCTTGCACTTCATGTTGCTGATTTCAAAGAATGGATACATTTTGTGCTGAAAAATAGTTCCAAACGTACCATTTGCTCAATAGTTTTAACGTTCGATGTGAAAAGAGCATTTTAAAACATCTGATTCGAATATATATATATATTTTTTTTTTCTTTTTCTTTTTTTTTTCCAATAAGCCAATACTGGGCGTTCGCCTCAAGCTGCATTTGAACAATTCGATTCGAATGACATTTAAAAAAAATTAAAACGATACATTTGGTTCAGCATTCGCTTGAAACAATGTGTTTTCGAACGTTGGATTTAAACAATATACTGTAAGCGTCGAATCTGTCGTTACGACGCTGCCTAAGTAGGGAGCTCACTAGGTTTTGTGACACAGCCAAAGACTATGAGAAATACCTTGGTAAATCGCTTTTCCAAACGTATAAACTTCCAACATAGGAGCACGCTAGCAGTAGACAGGAGAGAATTGACACCCAGCAAAGTCCATCAGCATGGAGTTGACCTGAACGAAAACTTGCCATCAAATCATCGTCGTCGTTCATGGCGAGACCGACAGGGGCTATAAACCACTAGACGCGCTCAAAAACTGCCGGTACGGGTGACACATTAAACACCACACAGTTAATTTTGTTTTTGTCCTAGATAAGTGTGTATGTCCACAACGGAGGTACTCTGAAGAAGCTGAGAGAGGAAACTGTTTTGGCGCCACAGAATGACGCCATCAACGCGAGACGGTCCTGACACCGGCCCATATTTCCATTCACAGCTCGCGACAGCTGATGTGATGCACTGCATGTTGAGTGGGGAGAAGAAAAATGACGGTCAGTTTATGAAACACATAATGGCCCATTGAGACGCTCTAACCATTACAATATGGTTGCATCTTATGGATACAATAAATTCTCCCCACTCTGCAATAAATTGTATTTAGGCTATAGCCTATTTAATTAACATATCCAACCCCATTTCTTATTTCCAGTTCCTTGCTAAATTGTTTTCATAGATGTATAGATAGATAGATAGATAGATAGATAGATAGATAGATAGATAGATAGACAGATAGATCGATCGATTTGTATTCTTATGTGAACGTTTTATTTTGTAAAGCATGTCTCACAAATACATATTGGTACAATAATAACTTTTAAGTAACCTAATTTTGAATAGGCTATATATACTTGATCTATCTATCTATCTATCTATCTATCTATCTATCATCTATCTATCTATCTATCTATCTATCTATCTATCTACCTACCTACTGTCTATCTATCTATCTACTATCTATATATCGATCTACCTACCTGTCTATATATCTATCTATCTAACTATCTATCTAACTAACTGTCTGTCTATCTATCTATCTAACTATCTATCTATATATCTATCTATCTATCTATCTATCTACCTATCATCTATCTACTGTATCTATCTATCTATCTATCCATCATCTATCTATATATCTATCTATATCTACCTACTACCGGTCTACCTGTCTATCTGTCTATCTATTTCTATCTATCTATCTATCTAATAACTACCTGTCTACCTATCTATCTATCTATCTATGATATCTATCTATATATCTATCTATCATCTATCTATCTATCTGTCTTTCTGTTTGTCTGTCTGTCTGTCTGTCGTCTGTATGTCTGTCTGTCGGTCGTTTGTCTATATATCATCATCTATCTATCTATCTATCTATCGATTCTGCCTGGCCTGCTGCCTGCTGCCTGCTGACTATCTATCTTATCTATTATCTATATCTATTATTATATATCTATTCTATCTAGCTACCTACCTGGTCTATCTATCTATCTATCTTATCATAATCTATCTAGTCTACCTACCTAACGGTCTATCTATCTATCTATCGATCTATATCTATCTATCATCTATCTATATGTCTGTCTGTCTGTCTGTCTGTCTGTCTGTCTATTGTATATCTATTTATCTATTATCTATATATCTATCTTATCATCTGTCTATCTATATATCTGTCTATCTATATCGTTCTATCTATCTATCTATCGTTCTCTCATTTTATCTATCTATTATCTATCTATCTATCTATCTATCTATCTATCTATATACCTATCTATCTATTACTACCTGTAATATTCATCTATCTAACTACCTATCTACCTATCTATCTATCTACCTACCTACCTACATACCTATCTATCTATCTATCTATCTACCTGTCTATCTACCTATCTATCTATCTACCTACCTACCTATCTAATTCTATCGATCTATCTATCTCTCGATCTACCTATCTATCTGTCTATCTATCTATTATCTATGGTATCTATATATTATATCTTCTATCTATCATACTATCATCTATCTATCTTTATCTACCTGTCTAATGTTCTACACTGTACTGACCCCCCTATCTATCTTTTTAGTAATCTACCTATCTATCTATCATCGATCTACCTAGATTAGTCACCGGTCTATATATTATCTATCTGTCTGTATTAATGTTCGGCTGTCTGTCTGTCTGTCTATATATCTATCTATCTATCTATCTATCTATCTATCTATCCATCGATCTATTCTGCCTGCCTGCCTGCCTGCCTGCCTTATATATCTATCTATCTATCTATCTATCATCGATCTATCTATCATCAATCTATTGTTCTATCGTTCTATCTATCATTCTATCTATCTATCTATCTATATATCTATCTATCTATCTATTATCTATCTAATCTATATATCTATCTATCTACTATCTATCTATTATTGTCTATTCTCTATCCTAGCTATCTGTCTATCTATTATCTATCTATCTATCTATTATCAGATATATATCTATAGATATATCTACCTAACTACCTGTGTCTATCATCTATCTATCTGTCTGTCTGTCTGTCTGTGTCTGTCGGTCTATCTA
Organism: Sinocyclocheilus anophthalmus; assembly: GCA_018155175.1. NCBI lineage: Eukaryota > Metazoa > Chordata > Actinopteri > Cypriniformes > Cyprinidae > Sinocyclocheilus > Sinocyclocheilus anophthalmus. The sequence goes on from JADLZN010007954.1 coordinate 56,728, forward strand.
TCTATCTATCTATCTTTTTTTCTATCTATCTATCTATCTATCTACTATATCTATCTGCGGCTCTGCTGCCTGGCCTATTTCTAGTAGCGTCTATCTATCTATCTATCTATCTATCTGTTACCTGTATATCTACCTAGCTTCTAATCTAATCTACCTATCTATCTATTACTATCTATCTCTATAGATATATCTATCTATCTATCTACCTATATTGGTCTATCTATATATCTATCTATCTGTCTATCTATCTATCTATCTATTTCTTATCTAATGATTATATACTTCTACCTGTCTACCTTTCTACCTATCTATCTTATCTATCTAGCTATTATCTATCTATCTATCTATCTATCAATATCTACCTACCTACCTGTTCTATCTATCAATCGTCTGTTGTATGTCTGTCTGTCGTCTGTCTATATATCTATATTATATCTATCTAGCTATCTATCTATCGCCGGCCTGCCCTGCCGGCATGCATATCATCTATCTATCATCTCTCTATCTATCTATCATCTATCTATCTATCGATCTACTGTATCTATCTATCTATTATCTATCTATCTATCTATCTATCTATCTATCTATCTATCTATCTATCTATCTATCTATCTATCTATCTACCTACCTGTCTATCTATCTATCTATCTATTTCTATCTATCTATCTATCTAATCTATCTATATACCTACCTAACTGTCTATCTATCTATCTAGCTATCTATCTGTCTGTCGTCTGTCTGTCTGTCTGTCTGTCGTCTATCTATCTATCTATCTATCCAACTATCTATCTATCTATCTATCTATCATCTATCTATCTATCTATCTTCTATCTATCTATCAGTTATTTATCTATATCTTCTATATATTCTCTATCTATCTATCTATCTATCTATCTATCTATCTATCTATCTATCTATCATCTATCTCTATCTATCTATCTATCTATCTATCTATCTATCTATCTATCTATCTATCTATCTATCTATCTATCTTCCTGTCTGTCTGTCTGTCTGTCTATCATCCATCTATCTATCTATCTATCTATCGTCTATCTATCTATATATCATCTATCTATCTATCTACCTATCGATCTATCTATCTATCTTATCGATCTATCTACATATCTGTCTATCTATTATCGATATCTATCTGTCTATCTATCTATTCTATCGATATATTATCTATCTATCTGATCTATCTGCCTGTCTACCTGTCTATATATTCTATATAGCTATATATACAATCTAGCTGATTATCATTTACTCTTCTTCTATCTATCCTATCTATTACTATTATCTAATCTATCTGTCTATCTGTACCTGGCTATCTACTATTATCTATCTATCTATCTACCTATCTATCTATCTATCTATATATATATATATCTATCTATCTATCTACTGTATATATCTATATATATATCTATCTATCTATCATCTATCTTCTATATATCTATCTATCTATCTATCGGTCTACCTGTTAACTGTCCACTACTATCTATCTATCTATCTATTATCGATCTATCTATACGAGATATCTATCTATCTAGATATCTAATACCTACATACAATACGGTGTCTGTCTGTCAGTCGGTCTGTCTGTCCGTCTGTCTGTCTGTATCTGTCTGTCTATCTATCTATCTATTATCTATCTATCTATCAATCTGTCTATCTAACATCTGACTATTTCTATCTATCTATCAACTGACTATTTCTATCTATCTATCTATCTACTATCTATCTACTATCTATCTATCTATCTATCTACCTACTACCTGTTATCTATCTATTATCTGTCTGTCGGTCTGTCGGTCGTCTGTCTGTCTGTCTGTCTGTCTGTCTGTCTGTCTATCTATTATCTATCTATCTATCTATCTATCTATCTATTTCTATCTATCTATCTATCTGACTGTTTCTATCTATCTATCGATCTATCTATCTATCTATCTATCTATTATCTATCATCTATCATCTATCTATCAATCTATCTATCATCTATCTATCTATCGATCTATCTATCTATATCTCTATCTATCTCTCTCTGTCTATCTGTCTGTCTATCTATATATCATCTATCTATTTATCTATCTATCTAACTATCTATCTAACTATCTATCTATCTAACTATCTATCTACCTATCTATCGATCTATCTATTATCTATATCTCTATCTATCTGAATCTATCTATCGTATACCTGTCTATCTACCTATCTATCTATCATCTGACAATCTACCTATCTATCTATCTATCAATCAATCATCTATGAGCATCTATATTATCTGCGTTCTACCTGTCGATCATCAATCTATCTATCTATATCATCTATTTACCTATCATCGATCTATCTATCTATCTATCTATCTATCTATCTATCTATTACTGTATATATTATCTATCTATCTACCTCTCTACCTATATATCTAGAAGCTGTCTATTCTGTCTGTCTATCAATCGTTCTATCTATCTATCGTTCTGTCTTTCCTATCTATCTATTCTATCTATCTATCTATCTATCTAAAATCTGACTATTTCTATCTATCTATCTATCGATCTATCTATCTATCTAGCTATCTATCTCTCTATCTATCTAACTGTATATCTATCTTAATCTATCTATCTATCTATTCTATATAGCATCTACTCTACCTACCTACGTCATCACTATCTATCTTCTATCTGTATGTCGTCTGTCTGTCGTCTTGTCTGTCTGTCTGTCTGTGTCTATCTACATCTTCTATCTATCTATCTAGTGATTCTATCTGTCTATCTATCTATCGGGTTATTACGTATCTATCTTCTATATATATATCTTGGATCTATCTATCTATCTATTGTCTATTTATCTATCTATCTATCTAGCTATCTATCTATCTACTACCTACCTATCTATCTATCTTCTATCTATCTATATATCTATCTATATATATCTATCTATCTATCTATCTATTTTTTTATCTATCTATCTATCTATCTACTGTGCTACTACATATCTATCTTTATCTATACCTATCGACCTATCTACGATCTATCTATCTATCTATGTATATATCTATCTATCTATATATATATATCTATCTATCATCTATCTATCTGTATATCTATTATCTATCTATCTATCTATCTATATAATCCTATCTATCTCATCATCTGCCTGTTCGATGGCTATCATCTATTAATCTATCTATATATCTATTACCTATCTATATATTAGTAAGCGATCTATATTCTATCTATCTATTACCCTATCATCTTATCTATCTGTCTATCTGTC
>JADLZN010007954.1:65000-138231 GCA_018155175.1 Sinocyclocheilus anophthalmus
ATAATATATTTGGCTTGTCAAGGAAATCGATCTGGTTTTAAGGAAAACAAGACGGTGATTAAGAAAATGATTGTTTTGCATTGTGGACAAAGTCTGAGAGGAGAAAAGTCTCAATTGTTTTTATATTAAGAGGGATGATTGTTCATGTTGAACAAAACATAACATCATTTAAAAAACCAGTTCTGTCTTATTACTTATTAATGTCTTAAAACGAGAAAAATATTTAAGTAAAAAATGAATGCTTATTGGCAGACTCTTTGCACGAATGAGGATTTATACTTCGAGAATGAGACGTTACTAAGGTTGGGAAAGTGCTATTTAGTTTTACATGATCTAAATTGGCTTGTGTTGTAGAATAATTATTACAGTTTATTGTGCACTGCTAATGTTTTTTTGAAGTAATATTCTGAGTAGGGCCATTATGCTTGAAGTTTACACATTTGTAATATTCCTGTTCATTCATCTTATTTATTTATTCATTGCCATGGTTTTCTTTATGTGCTGCGTAGTATTTCCCCTTGTCAGTGTTAATTCAGGGTTCATTCTTGATCGGCATGCTGAAAAAACTTCATAATTATTTATTAAATCGAATTATAAACAAAATGCCTTTGCAATGTCACATAGGTGACCAATATACTGGTTCGCTGACATGCATCTGTGAATGCTGATGTGCTGTTAAAACAGGACGAGTGTAAATGATAGAGCTCCTGCGGAGGTCCCTGCCTCTGAAGGTCACTATCAAGTTTCACAATCACCATACCTCTAACAGGGAGACCTTGTCAACGTGTTCTCACACTTTCTCTCATTCCCTGCCTTTGGTGGCTGCTGCTCTTTCCACTGCTCACCCAGACAGGAGCAGCGGGGTCAGACAGCACTGTAAGACACTCACTCCATCATGAGTCGCACACACACACACACACACACTGCAGACCACAGCTTCACTGCAACAGACAACAGCCATGACAGCCATTCAACAAGCTGCAGCTGACTACACACTTACACTGACAGAGATAATGACATTATACGGTACAGTGAGCAACACTGTTATAGATGGTGTTTTCGCATTAATTATGCAATATAAACCATTGTTGCACTGGTGCAGACTGGTGCTAATGTAGAACATAGTGTACTGGTTACAAGAAATTTGCATTCTGGTTTAGTGGACAGATATTACATTCATTTAGCCTTATGGTTTACAAGGCGACAATCAACAAATTTGTAAAGTACTAAAAGATAGAAAATAAATTGCATTTGTTGATGTTTTTAAAAGAAACATTTGTATTTAGAAATGATGCATTCAATTGATCAAAAGTGACATTTATAAAGTTACAAAAGATTTCTATTTTAACAAAAAAAAAGTTTCTTCTGAAGGATCGTGTGACACTGAAGAGTGAAGTAATGATGCTGAAAATTCAGCTTTGCTATCACAGGAGTAAACTACATTTGAAAATATATTCAAATAGAAAACAGTTATGTTCAAATCTATTATTATTTCACAATGTTACAGTTTTTACTGTATTTTGGATAAAATAAATACAGCCTTAGTGGGCATTAAAGACTATATAGCAGAGTTACAGATATAAAACATTGACCAAAAGTAACATTTTAAACAATATCTAATAGTTATTGCAAACTATAGCTAATACATAAGTGTTAACATATAATGAGTCAGTCATTATTGCAAAATAAAACCTTGACAGAATGTACAAAAAAAAGTTTTGCAATAATAACATACTGACGGTAAACTGAGAAAATGTTAACCTAAAAATGTTTTGTATGTGGTAACATCTAAATGAATGATTTTCTTCAAGTCAGAATTATTATTTAACATCGCTGAATCAACCTAAATACATAAGGTTACACCAACAAACCCAAAGGGTTAGATCAGGTAAAAACAATTCCTTAAACTGAAATTGGCAGGTTACTACTTTTTGCCGCTTGCCAAATATACATAAAATCTTAATTTATCTTAAAACAATTGTATTACATGAGAAGAGAGACGGCTGAGAAACATCATACCAGCTGTGTAGGAAATTGCTTGTTATACAAATATATTTAACCCCAGATTGCTGCCATTGACCAATCAGAAGCAAGTATTCCAGAGAGCCATGCAATCATAAACAATAACAGAAAATTGTAGACAATATGAATACATAATAGTATATCATTGCATTTATGAGATGCCATCACTTTGAGCTTACTCCAGCAGACAATATACTATTAGTGCAAACTACATTCTGCTCCCTATACAAATTCACTTTGCTACAGGAAGCCAAATTTGTGAAAGCATAACACCAATACTATTGTTTGCAGACAGAACAACAATGCAAACAGAAATTTTGCAGCCGTACGAGCATTCAAAATGTGCATTGCACAAAAATGCAGCTCTGACAAAACTGTGAAATAGCTAATGATCTGCTGAAAAGCAGATATAGATTTTGAAGAATTAAGTTTGGCAAGCCTGGCCTCGAGTAAAGCCTCATAAGTTATTCGTGAGATCATTTCCTCGTGCGTGTATATTTAGAACCCACTTCATCTGGCTCCTGATAGAGATGGATGAGGCAGACTTGCTCTCTGTCTACCCCGCTCACACTCATTCGCTCGGTCTCACACACCGCACTCGCTCACCCCGATACAGAGGCAGCAGAGAGGATTGTGGGAATGAGGAGAGAAGGTGACGGGAGATGACACAGTAAAATCAGACCAGAGAGAGGACGTGGTGATCCGAGAAGTGGAGATGAAGGGAATAAAGAGGAAGATATTAGAGGTACCTACACTGTGGGACTCAAGTCTTTTAATAAAGGCACCAGAAGCCAATGAATTATTGATAAGCTCAGAGACGGTCACTTGTCATTTTATTATACAATAAGCCACTATACACTAAGGCTGTTGTGTCTGGAAAGATCTCATTCCATGATGTGCATCTTGTCCTCACCACCCCTCCATATTCCTGCATTCCTGTTGCTCTTCCTTTCCCATATTTCTCTCGTTCCTCCCCCAGGTTGTGGGCTGATTAGAAAGTAAGTGGCATAGAACAGGCAACCATCACCCTACCAAATCTCAGCACATACACACACACACACACACACTCACACACACACACGCAATCTCTTCATAATAGTGCTTGTTCATCCCTAGTAATCTTCTGTTATCTACAATCTGCTGTTTTGTAAGCACTCTATATGTATTACACCTCTACATACCCTTCTCCATCCCGCTGGCCCTCCCTGCTCCTCTCACCTCCATCACCTGCACCACCATGCTATTTCTATTTTTGTCCTCTCTCAATTTCCCTCCCTCTCCTTACTCACCCTCTCAGCCTCCAGTCCACCTCTCACCATTGCACACCCACAGTCATGCAGTGCCATAATAGCGCAGCGATTGGCTCATCTGAGCTGTCCGTCATCTCTAAACCAGTCAGCTTCCTGTGGGTTTGCACTCGGTTCAGATTAATTTGCTGCATAAGGGAGCCTGGAAGAAGTAAATGGACATATAACCAGTTGCTGCTAATGTTTTTGCACTACAAAGGTTTTACGTATATTTTTTACATATTTTTTTTAACGTGTTAATTTAGTTGATCATTATAAATGCAGTTATCATTTCAAAATGGCAGAATCTGCAAGATGCTTATCATTTAAAAAATAAAAGGGATTTAGTGTGTTTAGTGAACTGTCGAAAAAATCTGTTATGACACTTCCTCAACAAGACAAAATAATATAAATTATAATATATATATATATAATATTTGGTAGATAGTGTCTTCTAACAAATAAAGCTGAAATAAAATTAAATATAAATATAAATAAGTACTTTTTAAGTATTAATTACTAAAACTAAAATTGAAATAAAAATAAATGAAAGCTAAACAGAAATATTTTTAAAAAGAAAAAACATATATTAAAAGTTGTCATACAAACGGCTAAAGCACATAACAAAATGACAAAATCTAAAATAAAAATGAAAACTTAAAATATAAAAAATGTAATTAAAAACGACTAATAAATATTATAATAGCATATACATACTACTAAAATAACATGATCCATGTAATAACACATCATAGAGATGGATGGATGGATGGACTAACAGAAAAAAAAAGTCGATCACAGTCATGCAGATGATAGATAGATAGATCGATAGATAGATAGATTTTCCCCTAAATAACACACATTAAGTACTCAGAGTAATGACAACAGCAATTTATCTGACAGTCAGTATCGAACCTTTGAAATGCCACTGCTGTGACTGTGTTCCATTAAGTCTGTATGAAAAACAACAATGAAGTCCTTTGCATTGGAGCACTTGACTGTGTGTTTGCAGAGAGGTTGTTATTCTCCTGGGATTGGTTAAATCTCCTGTTCCCGACAGGTTGTCAATTGATGGTTGGCTGCTTGTTGACTTCAAAACACTGCAGAGACAGCCACACGATCTCAGGCTGTCCTCACAGGATCAGCTGTTACAGAAATACATAACAGCTGATCCGTGATTCATCTGTTATTGTTTTTACAGGTGGATTAACCGAAATTGGGGGGGGGGGGGTGTTGAGATACATATAAAAAATCATACTCGTTTTTTGTTTTCCATTTCCCCTCCCTGTAGTGCTTATTAAATAAAGTTGTTGTGTCACTGTGAGAAAACAAGCAAATGTGCTGATCAACAATATCAAGCTCACATTCGTCCCCTCACTCTCTCTCTCTCTTATAGCTGTGAGTCGTTCTTCTGGATATGGTTTTGGAAGGGAGCTCCGAAGCTCTTTGCCCTCCTCCGTCCCTGGAGCTGCGCCCATCATGCAACAAGAACCAGCCGTCTCCTCCTCTGGGCTCAGGATCTCAGTCCCATGATGCTCTCTGCCCTGAGGACAAGGAGCCCATCAAGTACGGGGAGCTGATTGTACTTGGGTAAGAATACGTCCATCCCTGAGGGAATTATATTAATATTAAAGTTATGGTTAAGCTCCTTACATTTCTATAGTTCCGATTAGCTCTTTCTTTCATAATAGCGCAACAGAACTTATAGAATAGTTCATAAAAATCTTTTTTATATATATATATATATACACAGTGGTGTAAAAAAGTGTTGGCCCCCTTCCTGTTTTTTTAATTTTTTGCATATGTCACACTTAAAAGATTCAGATCATCGAACAAATTTTTATATTACACAAAGATAATGCAAGTAAATACAAAATGCAGTTAAATTATTATTTAATTTATTAAGGGAAAAAAGCAGTCCAAACCTGCCTGGCCCTACGTGAAAAAGTAATTACCCCCTAAATTTAATAACTGGTTGTGCCACGCTTTGCAGCAACAACTGCAATCAAGTGTTTGCGATAACTGGCAATGAGTCTTTCATATCGCTGTGGAGGAATTTTGGCCCACTCTTCTTTGCAGAATTGTTTTAATTCAGCCACATTGGAGGGTTTTTCGAGCATGAATGGACTGTTTAAGCATCTCAATCGGATTTAAGACCGGACTTTGATTTGGCCACTGCAAAATCTTAATTTAGTTTTTCTTGAGCCATTAAGAGGTTGACTTGCTGGTGTGTTTGGGATCATTGTCCTTCTACATAACCCAAGTGCGCTTGAGCTTGAGGTCACAAACTGATGACCGGACATTCTCCTTCAGGATTTTCTGATAGAGTGCAGAATTCATGGTTCGGTCAATTAAGGCAAGTTGTCCAGGTCCTGAAGCTGCAAAGCAGGCCCAGATCATCACACTACCACCACCATGTTTGACTGTTGGTATGATGTTCTTTTTATGAAATGCTGTGTTGGTTTTACGCCAGATGTAACGGGACACACACCTTCCTAAATGTTAAACTTTTGTCTCATCAGTCCACAGACTATTTGCCCAAAAGTCTTGGGGATAAACAAAATATATTTTTTGGCAAATGAGAGACGAGACTTTGTGTTCTCTTTGGTCAGCAGTGGCTTTTGCCTTTTTGGCAAAAACAAACAAACCCCCTCCCCTCCCATGGATGCCGTTTTTGCCCAGTCTCTTTCTTATTGTTTATTCATGAACACTGACCTTAATTGAGGCAAGTGAGGCCTGCAGTTCTTTAGATGTTGTTCTGGGTTCTTTTATGACCTCTTGGATGAGTCGTTGTTGTGCTCTTGGAGTAATTTTGGCCGGCAACTCCTGGGAAGGTTCCCCACTGTTCCAGGTTTTTTTCCATTTGTGGATAATGGCTCTGACTTTGGTTCGCTGGAGTCCCAAAGCCTTAGGAATGGCTTTATAATCCTTTCCAGACTGATACATGTCAACTGTTTTGATTCTCATCTGTTCTTGAATTTCTTTAGATCGCGGCATGATGTGTTGCTCTTTAAGCATGCTTCACTTTGTCAGACAGGTTCTATTTAAGTGATTTCTTGATTCAACAGGTCTGGCAGTAATGGCCTGGGTGTGGCTAGTGAAATTTAGCTCAGCTTTCTAAAATAATGTGGTTCATCACAGGTCTTTCATGATTTAACAGGAGGGGGCAATTATTTTTCATGTAGGGCCATGTAGGTTTGGACAGCTTTTTTTCCCTTAAATGAAATCATCATTTTAAAAACTGCGTTTTGTATTTACTTGCATTATCTTTGTGTAATATTTAAATTAGTTTGATGATCTGAAACATTAAAGTGTGACAAACATGCAAAAAAATAAGAAATCAGGAAGGGGGCCAACACTTTTTCACACCACTGTGTTTGTGTGCGCATGTGTGTGTGTGTGTTTGTGTGGTGTGTGTGTTTGTGTATATATATGTATATATATATATATACTGTATATACAGTGGGGCAAAAAAGTATTTAGTCAGCCACCAATTGTGCAAGTTCTCCCACTTAAAAAGATGAGAGAGGCTTGTAATTTTCATCATAGGTATACCTCAACTATGAGAGACAAAATGAGAAAAAAAAATCCAGAAAATCACATTTGTAGGATTTTTAAAGAATTAATTGTTAATTTCCTCGGTAAAATAAGTATTTGGTCGCCTTCAAACAAGCAAGATTTCTGGCTCTCATAGACCTGTAACTTCTTCTTTAAGAGGTTCCTCTGTCCTCCACTGGTTACCTGTTTTAATGGCATCTGTTTGAACTTGTTATCTGTATAAAAGACACCTGTCCACAACCTTAAACAGTCACACTCCAAACTCCACCATGGCCAAGACCAAAGAGCTGTCAAAGGACACCAGAAACAAAATTGTAGACCTGCACCAGGCTGGGAAGACTGAATCTGCAATAGGTAAGCAGCTTGGTGTGAAGAAATCAAATGTGGGAGCAATTACTAGAAAATGGAAGACATACAAGACCAATGATAATCTCCCTCGATCTGGGGCTCCACTCAAGATCTCACCCCGTGGGGTCAAAATGGTCACAAGAATTGTGAGCAAAAATCCCAGAACCACTCGGGGGGACCTAGTGAATGACCTGCATAGAGCTGGGACCAAAGTAACAAAGGCGACCATCAGTAACACACTGCGCCGCCAGGGACTCAAGTCCTGCAGTGCCAGATGTGTCCCCCTGTCCAGTACATGTCCAGGCCCGTCTGAATTTGCTAGAGAGCATTTGGATGATCCAGAAGAGGATTGGGAGAATGTCGTATGTTCAGATGAAACCAAAATATAACTTTTTTTGGTAAAAACTCAACTTGTCGTGTTGGAGGAGAAAGAATGCTGAGTTGCACCCAAAGAACACCATACCTACTGTGAAGCCTGGGGGTGGAAACATCATGCTTTGGGGCTGTTTTTCTGCAATGGGACCAGGACGACTGATCCGTGTAACGAAAGAATGAATGGGGGCCATGTCTCGTGAGATTTTGAGTGAAAACCTCCTTCCATCAGCAAGGTCATTGAAGATGAAACGTGGCTGGGTCCTTTCAGCATGACAATGATCCCAAACACACCGCCCGGGCATCGAAGGAGTGGCTTCGTAAGAAGCATTTCAAGGTCCTGGAGTGTCCTAGCCAGTCTCCAGATCTCAACCCATAGAAAATCTTTGGAGGGAGTTGAAAATCCGTGTTGCCCAGCGACAGCCCCAAACATTACTGCTCTAGAGGAGATCTGCATGGAGGAATGGCCAAAATACCAGCAACAGTGTGTGAAAACCTTGTTAAGACTTACAGAAAACGTTTGACCTCTGTCATTGCCAACAAAGGTATATAACAAAGTATTGAGATGAAAGTTTGTTATTGACCAAATACTTATTTTCCACCCTAATTTGCAAATAAATTCTTTAAAAATACTACAATGTGATTTTCTGGATTTTTTTCTCATTTTGTCTCTCATATTTTAGGTATACCTATGATGAAAATTACATGCCTCTCTCATCTTTTTTAGTGGGAGAACTTGCACAATTGGTTGCTGACTAAATACTTTTTTTCCCCACTGTATATATATCTATATATATATATATATATTATATATATATATATTATACACGAAAAAAATATATGGTAAAAATATACACTTTAAAATATTTTTTCTATTTTAAAATGTAATTTAAAATGACAAAGCTGAATTTTCAGCATCAATACACCAGTCTTTAGTGTCACATGATCATTCAAAAAATCATTCTAATATGCTGACTTGCTAATCAAGAAACATTTCTTGTTATTATCAAAGTTGAAAAACAGCTGTGCTGCATTTTTGTTCAAAAAAAAAAGTCGTAAGATACAGTCCAATAAATATAAATGCACATTGTTAGTACAGCACAATGTATTAATAATAGAATGAATAACAATCCAGGTATATGTCTGATCTGTAAGCCGGTAACCCTTGAACTTTGATATATGCACAATGATCCGGGAAAAGGAGAAAAAAACTGGTTTATCCACCTATTTCTTCAACGCGGAAGTAAGCCTATGGGTGAGACTTCCGATTCATTAGCCGCTGTAGGTAAATAACAACGTGCAGTAAACGGTAAACTGTTTGCACTACAAACCAGGTGTGTCCACTAATTAGATAAACATGAAACTAATGGAAGACACGACCAACTTTCAATATCAACGTCAAAACAACTTTTTGTTATCAAAAAAATAGCTGACTGAGTGACTCGATGAGACCAGAAGCCAGACCCATAGAATTTACAAATGGCCATTTTTACGACAAGAAAAGTGGCTAAAACGGATAGTTCCGGTCCTTGATTCTGATTGGCTGAGCCATGTTCGAAGCTGTTGTAAATTACTCTACAAACATACACCTTTGTTTACGTTTGTCTGTTGTTATTAATATCATTACACTTTATTTGTATAATAAATATCTATAATTTTGACCCATGCAAGGTTTTTAAGTTATTATTTAAATATACGTAAAATTTTTGGCTATTGCTACAAATATACCCCAGCCCCATGAAGCCTTATTGCTTTATTAGACAATTCAAAAAAAAAAATTATGTATTTAAGTGCTTTACCAAAAATACAAGCTTCTCTTTTGGGCTTTAAATCTCTGTAATGTCTTGTCTTAGACTTCCACTGTAAGTGCATTCAAATCTTAATTAATCAAAATGATTAATATTATGCCAAAAAAAAATGTTGATAAAGCTTTTCAGCCTAGAACATTCATTATTGCAAAGAAAGGGAATCATACAATTATTCCAAAAGAGACGTCACAAATTAAGTATTTAATGGATTGAATCTGAACATATTGGTTATGAATAAACAAAACCTTTGACATCAGCAGCACTGAGTTTATCATCATTCAGGTTGAACTGTTCCCACACACAATGGAACTGTACGATACTGTCTCCGATTCGTGAAAACCCATTTATCTAAATTACAGCTCCTCCACTCAGCCAGCGTTTCGCCGAATGCAGGAGTTCAGTGGGAGTTCAAGGGTAAAATTACCCTCAAATAAATATGACTTCAATTAACATCTTTTCTCGCAGATGAATGAACACCACATCATCCTGGTGTACCTGCGACTGGTTTTTCCTGACTTATCTTTAGATTTCAGCTGCGGATGCAAAACACTTCATTTGACTGCCAACAAAGATGTCATTCAAATCACACAGTCATGGAGCAGAGCAGAGCGATGAGTGTTTCCAGTGCCAGGAGGGCAGGAGGGTTTAACCCTTGAGCTACAAGAAGTGGAAAAGAGAAAGCACATAATGGTGTTTGTATCACTCACAAAAGTGTTCATTTCTTTTCCATTTCGCACTACTATTAAAGAATACAATCAAATATATGTTCAAAATAATAATGTCTTAAGTAAACGAATTTTTTTTGTTTTGTCAACAGATTAAATTGATCAGAAGTGTCAGTAAAGACTTGCATAGTTAAAAAACAAAACAAATTCAAAAAAGGCTGTTTTTATTCATGTGACCCTGGACCACAAAACCAGTCTTAAGTGTCAATTTTTCAAAATTGAGATTTATACATCATCTGAAAGCTGACTAAATAAGCTTTCCATTGATGTATGGTTTGTTAGGATGGGACAATATTTGGCAGAGATACAAAAAAGAGGGTGCAAAAAAATCTAAATATTGAGAAAATCACCTTTAAAGCTGTCCAAATGAAGTTCTTAGCAATGCATATTGCTAATCAAAAATGAAGTTTTGATATATTTACGGTAGGAAATTTACAAAATATCTTCATGGAACATGATCTTTACTTAATATCCTAATGATTTTGGGCATAAAAGACAAATCTATAATTTTGACCCATACAATGTATTTTTGGCTATGGCTACAAATATACCCCAGCGACTTAAGACTGCTTTTGTGCTCCAGGGTCACAAATGGTTACTGTATTTTTAGGGCAACAGTAAATGCTGTTCTTTTGAGCTTTCTATATATCAAAGAATCCTTAAAAACATATCACATTTTCCAGAGAAATATTAAGCAGCACAACTGTTTTCAACATTGTAGAATACATGTTACTTGATGAGCAACAAATCGGCATATTAGAATGATTTCTGAACGATCATGGGACAGTGAATAATACCTGCTGAAAATGATATCCAAAACAGTATAACCAAAAACATAATTTGACAACTTAAATTTGCACAGACAATTGAGTGAATTAGTATGTCACACATTGACATTATTGTGTTATTCTGCACATTATCAGCAATTAAAATGATATTTTTGGAGACTAAGGGCCGGATTTACTGAATAGGGAACATTAGCGTGAGACTACAATCCCACAAAAGTGGCAATGGGAGTGGAAAATTCAATGGGTGATCTACTGTACGCAAAATTAATGTTCCCAGACGCAGCCAGATAATTTCCATAATGACCAATGCAATCTATAGTGCAACGTCACAAACAAACAGAGCTGATGATAACAACGCAGGTTCACGACTTGGGTTGCGACTCGCTTTTTTGGGTTCAAGATTCATTTAAATTACTCTCTTCCCATAAATGTTTGCTTCTGAAAAGGAAACTCCTGCAAATGCATATGCAATAAGTTTAGCCTCAGAAATAACAGCCCACGCCTTTTCATCACTATTTTTCACTGCATGTCTTTAGTAAATCCTGATGGTAGTTCTTTTAATGCCAAAAAAGGGTTTACGTTGACACAAGCTGTTGGTAAATGTGGCCCAAAATATTCTAGTTCAGTCAGTGTAAAATAGACAAAAATTAGCTAATTTAAAGGACGTTTTCCTCACTACATGCTACAACTGAAATAAAAAAACGGTAAAAATGAAGACTGCCTCACAGTGAGATGAAAGGAGATGGAGAGAGCTCATTTAAGTGTCTGGACTATTGATCGGTGTCGAGATGAATTATAAGATGGCTTCGCCTCCTCATTGACAGGCTCTGAGAGCCTGCCATTAGCATTTTGTGGACCGCTCATGACTCCTGTCATAGTATCGACAGAGAGATAGATGAATGCCATTTAATTATTTTCAAGTACACGCCAATGCTCTTAAGTGAAAACAAGTATTGCCTAGTTTTTGTCATCCCCAAGACAACAGTCTGTCCTCGATCTGTCAGCTCTATCAAAATCAGTCAGTGGGTGAGGTGCTGCTTCTAAATTAAGCCCCGAATGTGTTTTTGATTAATTCATTCTTTATTGTTCAAAGCATTTGCTAAGCTCAGATTGGACTGTTGTGGTTTTGTTACACACAGGCATAATGGTTCGCTGGCTAGCGGGGACAAGGGCCGCAGGAGGAGTCGGCTGGCCCTTTACAAACGGCCCAAAGCCAATGGTGTCAAACCTGATGTCATCCACAACGTCTCCACGCCTCTGGTGTCTAAGGTGACAGCATTTGCTTAAAGTTGAAAATATAAATAGTAATGCCTTAATGCTAATGCTTGATAGGACCAGATACGTTATCTAAAACAGTTTTTTTCATGGCTTCCAAAAGATGTGAAATCTCTTCCAACATAAGTGTCCTCTTGACCCACCCACTAAATTCTGTAAGAGTCATTGCATAACATTGCAACCGACCGAGTGTTTTGCCAATCTATTGCATAAGGTTAGGGAACCTGAAAGTACCTTATGTTCCTCTGACTTGTTAAGGGATGCATGATGCAACAAAGACTATTAGTCAAAGAGTTGTATATATATGTGTGTGTGTGTGTGTGTGTGTTTGCAGGCCCTAAGCAACAAAAGCCAGCACAGCATATCCTACACACTGTCCCGGAGTCATTCTGTTATAGTGGAATATACACATGACCCCAACACTGACATGTTTCAGGTGAGCAAAGTATCATATGAGAAGAAGAGAGGATTCATTCATTTAACTGCCTGTTTAAATCTTCTTATTGAGTTCATTAAACATGCAAATGAATTTAAATGTATTTATTATCCTGTCTTAGTGGTTAATGTCTTTACCTAGATTTTTTGGCCTCAATTATGTCAAATATATGGTAATTTCACCCACAAATTAACATTTTGTCATTTATTCACCCTCATGCCATTCTAAACCTAAATAACTTTCTCTCTTCCTTCCTTGAGACACAAAAGAAAGCATTTTCAATAATGCACTGGTTAGTAATGCATCAGTATTAAAAATCTGGCTGATAACAATAAGCTGGTCATTTATGGCTAATACAATAAGTGGTTGATGTTAGAATTATACATTCTTTTGTCTTTAAATAAATAAATAAACAAACCTCCCCAAAACGATCAATATTTATTTAGGCATTGAAACATTATAGAGCATGAAAGATTTGCTGAATATTATGTTTAACTGTGTTGCTGAATTATTAGCAATAATAAATATTACATTTAAGTAAGCATTATGATGGCTAAAGCATCAGTAATCAAAGTGTAAAAATAGGTTGAAATGAGCATGCACAATTACATCAAATATTGATTGATACCAATAAATAAAAATAAATAAAAAATCTGATTATAGTCAGTATGGTATAAACACTACCATTCAAAAGGTTTGGATCAGTTTAAGTCTCTTATACTCACCAAGTCTGCATTTATTTGATCAAAAATACAGTAAAAACAGTAATATTGTAAAATATGACGAATTTAAATATTTCACAATGTCATTTACAATGCTGTTGAAAATCTTGAAAACAGCTTTTTAGTATTCTTTGGTGAGTAGAAAGTTGAAAAGAACAGCATTTATTTGAAACCCGAAATCTTTTGTAACATTATAAATGTCACTTTTGATCAATTTAATGTATCATTTCGGAATAAACATTTTAATATCTTTCAAAACAAAAAAACCCACTGACTCCAAACTTTTGAACGGTAGTGTATATACTGTGCATCCGTGGAATTACAGTGACTGGGGAGTGAGCAACCAGTACATTATTAAACATATTTTGTTCGTCTTTCATGGAAGAATGAAAGTCATACGGGTTTTAAACAACACGATTAATAAAAATTATCCCTTTTGAGTGAACTTCTGCTTGAATATCTCACTTACTCTGGTTGTTAATGTGTCTTTAGATCGGCCGTTCCACAGAGAGCATGATAGACTTTGTGGTGACAGACACAGCGAGCAGCGGAGGTGGAGGACAAGGGCAGGGGGGCGCAAATGGAGAGGGAGGACAGTCGGCCCAGAGCACCATCTCCCGCTACGCTTGCCGCATCATGTGTGAGCGTAGCGCTCCCTACACAGCACGAATATATGCAGCGGGCTTTGACTCTTCCAAAAACATCTTCCTCGGGGTGAGTCATAACAGGCTATTGAGTCACAGCTGCGTTTACTAATGCAGAATCTTTGCCAAAGTACAGAAGAAGACAACACAGGATTATTTACACTGACATCAAAAAAGCAACACAGTAGAAGAGGACACATTACAGTATTTTCCTGCTGTTTTGCCTGTTAAAGTTTGTTTGTGTTGCCTTAACAGGCAAAAAGAATGTCAAGTAAAATTTCAGCCTAGTGGTTTGTTTATTGGATATCGTTTGTTGTGAATTATGGAAAGATGAACAAGTTTGGGGAATGCCATGAGCCAGATTTGAACTTGCATTGCCCAACAAGCACCAAGGCTTTACTCCCTAACATGTGCAGTAACTTGTATACAGCTGCTCCATTCTGAATAGGTGGATTTAATCATTAAAAAAAAGAATCTAACTAGATTTGTAAATTTTTTGAAAAATGTGAGTGGTTCTTTCCTGTGAAGAAGTTACAGATGCTGTGAAACCAATATAAATATCAATATAAAAAATGTTAATATATTAGATAGAATTCAATCAAATTAATAATAAGAAGAACCATTACTAATAATTGAGCACCAATAATAATTAAGCACCAAATCAGCATATTGATATAATAATTTCTGAAGGATCATGTGACACTGAAGACTGGAGTAATGATGCTGAAAATTCAGCTTTGCCATCACATGAATAAATTACATTTTAAAATATATTTGAATAGAAAACACTTATGTTAAATTGTAATAATATTTCATAATATTACTGTTAATTGTAATAATATTACAATATTATTATTATGTATTATTTTTTGATCAATAATTACGCCTTGGGAGCGTTAAGAGAATTCTTTGAAAAAAAAAACTTTTACATAAATAACCTTTTGGCCGCTGGGTGTGTATAAATTTAATACATTTAAATTTAATTGTTGATTTGTCGAACCTGAAAATTTTCATGGGAATAAGTAAATAGTCTTAAGAGTTATTGAAAAATCTGGACATTCTCTGTAGTGAATATAAATTGTCTAGTTTGCAATCTGTTCAGAGACTGTTTGATTGCTTTAGAACAGTATAGCACCCCTCCTCCTCAGCAGGCATGAGTTGATATCATTGCTGTTACAGTACAAACCGCTTTGATGAGTTTACTTAGTGTAAGGCTTTTTGTTTAACAGCTTTGTCGCCCTTAGCAAACACACCACTATTAACATACCTTAGATCTAATATTTACACATTATAGATACTTTTAACTCACAGACTGTATACCATCAGCATAAACAACTCATTGGTAGCTCACTGACTGAGCTATCCAAAACTTTTCAGGGGGACAAAGGTTCTTCTTGTTCCATTCAGAAGCAACAGGGGAATGCAGATACGACCATCCACATTTCAATGAAACGAGAACATAGAAATATGATACAAAAAAACATGCTGATCAAGATGCTATCATTCCTAAAAAACAGCAGACACCAATACAGAGTTAAAGAATCTCCTGCTTTCACTGACTTGAGATGCTTAAAGGGAAAGTTCACCCAAAAACTAAAAATTCTGTCATTAATTACTCACCCTCGTTTTTGTTCGAAACCCGTAAGACCTTCGTTCATCTTCGGTACACAAATGAAGATATTTTTGATTAATTCTTAGAGCTCTCTGACCCTCCATAGACAGAAAGGATATTACCACGATCAATGCACAGAAAGTACCACCAAGATGATCGACAGAGTATCCGTGTGACATCAGTGTCAACTTAAAAAGTTACGAAGCAACGATATACATTTTTGCACAAAGAAAACAAAAATAACGACTTTATTCCACATTTTCGTCTCTACTGCGCCACTTGTGGATGCGCGTTCACAACAGTACCATGACGCGAGCATGTGGCGGTGATGACGTCATTTTCTTTGCGCAAATAAGTATTCTCGTAGCTTCGTAAGTTTACAGTTGAACCACTGATGTCACACGGACTACTTTGTCGATCATCTTGGTACTTTTCTGGACCTTGAAAGTGTTAGTTACCTTGCTGTCTATGGGAAGGTCAGAAAGCCCTCATATTTCATCAAAAATATCTTAAAATATGTTCCGAAGATGAACGAAGGTCTTACGGGTTTGGAACGACACGAGGGTGAGTAATTAATGACAGAATTTTCAATTTTGGGAAAACTCATTTCCCTTCATTTTACATCGCTACTCACATTTAATGCGCTTGATTAAATGATCAACTCTTTCAAATCATGTGCATTTGACTTAAAGTGATAGTTCACTCAGAAATTAAAATTCTATAATTATTAACTTACCTTAATGTTGTTCCAAATCTGTATGAAATCCGTCTTTCTCTTTGCAGAACTTTTTTTTATTGCAGAACAATAATAGTCTAATGTATTTTTGAGTCTATTGACTTTCACTGTATGGACAAATATGACATGAGGGTGAGTAAATGGTGACAGAATTAAAGTTTTTGGGAGAACTATCCCTTTAATTGTTGAGGAGATGTGGATTTCTGCCCTTTATACATCATTTTTCATACACTAAGCAATGGAAGTAGACTTTGAATGGAACACTACTATTTGTACTCTTTTATTCCAAGCCTTTTCAAATAGTGACTTTAATATTGGCTTTGACCTTGATAGTAGCTAACTCAATAGTGGAGATCTATGCTTCTCAAAAAAAACACGGACACCTGGAGGACAGTAATGGTTCAGTAGCCGGCAGTGATGCATGACATATCAACACACAGCTATGGCCTCGTACAAATGTCCTTGACAGACTCTCTGCCCACCACTGTTCTGTGGAGGAGGAAAGAGAACGAGAGAGAAAGAATGGATACTGTATTCTAGTCGGGTATAAATATTTCAGACTCTCACTGTATAATGCAGCTCCAAGTAGTAGGTGTGTTGTGTAAGAGCTAGTAGCTATAAACGGAAAGCCTATGGTGTCTGTCTGTGCATTATAATCCTCTAAGCTCAGTTAGTCAGTGATTTATTATATAACACACTACATACGTGTACATTAAAAGAGAACCCATATTATTCTGACAGTAAGCCACGACACGTTTCGATTTCGCTTTGAGTTCATCTCGATATTGTAGAGATTAGTAAAATCCTCTTGATGTGCTTGATTTCCAGGAGCGAGCTGCTAAATGGAGGACCTCAGATGGTTTGATGGATGGACTAACAACCAATGGGGTGCTGGTGATGCACCCAGCAGGGGAGTTTGTATCTGAACCCGCTCCAGGGGTGTGGAGGGAGATCTCAGTATGTGGGAATGTTTTTGCCCTCCGAGAGACACGGTCCGCCCAGCAGAGAGGAAAACTGGTGAGAATTTGCTTTAATCTCGGTAATGAACCGCCAGTAAAAATGTTTCAGAGGTACACTGCAGACTTCTGGCTTCTCTATGGACATCTGCGGTCGAAAGATAAAATTGCTCATTTCTTCACTGGCCACATCGCACAGGAAATTGAATTTAGTGAATTATATTTCACAGAAGTTCAACACTGATAGTGTTCTACCAGCATGGTTGACAAAAGTGAATTTATTAAATATGATAAAATACACTAATGTTCAAAAGTTGTGGGTCAGAAGGTTTTTTTTTAAAGAAATTAATGCTTTTATTTAGCAAGGAAGCATAAAATTGATCAACAGTGGCAATAAAGATGTCATGTCCTGATACCTCTACACCATTCACCTAGGGTGTGCAAGAAATGCGTGTTTTTTTAGACTTCTAGTATAATATCTTGAAAAATCCACAAAAATATTAAGCAGCACAACTGTTTTCAACACTGATAATAAGTAATGTTTCTTGAGTAAATCAGCATATCAGAATGATTTCTGAAGGATCATGTGACACTGAAGACTGGAGTAATGATGCTTTGCCATCACATACATATATTAAAATATATTTAAAATGGAAAACTGTTTTCATTGTAGTAATATTTCAAAATATTACTGTTTTTGCTCTATTTTTAATCACATAAATGTAGCCTTGGTGAGCATAAGAGCGTAAAAAATCTTATTGACCCCACACTTTTGAACAGTAGTGTATATAAACCAAATCCAAAATTGTTTAAGTGCCATTTGAAAGATCTAACTATCTTTCTGTTCACAAGGCCTGTTCTTCAAGGCTTTCAAAACTTTTAAACCAGGTATAAAAAAAATGGGCTAAAAAAGTTCTAGTTAAGTCACTGTCAACTTATTATAGTTCTACTTTCGTTCATAAACATTTTAATTGGACTGCATTTTCAACATTTTCAATTAAGATCTATTAAATGTAAGATGACGTTTATTTGACTAGCTGAGTGTGGCTTTATCATCTGCTAAATAGCACAAATTATGAAATGAGTTGGATATTATGGCAAGTTTCAGGCTTAAAAGGTCACTTCACCCACAAATGTAATTTCTGTCATTATTTATTCACCCTCATGTCAATCCAAACCTGTATGACTTACTTTTTTCTGTGGAACCCAATAGAAGACATATTGCAGAATGTCCTGAGTGATTTCATGTGTGTGTTTTTTATCCGACAGGTAGAGAACGAGTCAAATATGCTGCAGGATGGCTCTCTCATCGATCTCTGCGGGGCCACTCTGCTTTGGCGGACGCCTAGCGGTCTTCGTCACACCCCGACTCTCAAACAGCTCGAGTCTCTACGCCAGGAACTAAACGCCGCCCGTCCCCAGTGTCCCGTGGGTTTCAACACGCTCGCCTTCCCCAGCCTAGCACAGCGCGCCACCATCGACAAGAAACAGCCCTGGGTCTATATGAACTGCGGCCATGTGCACGGCTACCACAACTGGGGGTTTCGTAAAGAGAAAGCGGGATCGTCTGCGGTGGCGTTAAGCGGGGGTGGAGGCACAGCTCCAGCTACCACAGGAGAGCGAGAGTGTCCCATGTGCAGAGGGGTGGGCCCCTACGTGCCCCTCTGGCTCGGGTTTGAAGGGGGCCTGTATCTGGACGCGGGGCCCCCCACACATGCGTTCTGCCCCTGCGGTCACGTGTGCTCAGAAAAGACAGTGCAAGGCTGGAGTCAGATCCCACTGCCGCACGGAACGCATGCCTTCCACGCTGCTTGTCCTTTCTGTGGAACGTGGCTGACTGGGGAACAAGGCCACATCAAACTCATCTTCCAAGGGCCCGTCGACTGAGAGGAACAGCTGCCGTGTGGAAAGTGAGATGTTGAGACTGAATAACAGAAACAGAGATACTGTGGAGGGCGCAAAATTAAAAAGGACACAAAATTAAGAGCTTGTGAATAAGGCAAGGATGACATAAAAAGGGAATCAATTTTATGTGATGCAGAATGTGTAAATAAAAGTGATGAAATAAAAGTTGAAAAACATGAGCGCTGTGTGTAAAAAGTGAGTGGAAATTGCATACATTTGCATTTGTAAGAGCTTCATGCAAGGCCTTCATTTACATAATGTGTAATGTTGACAAAGCAACTGCAGTCAGCTTTCAGCAATGGAGCAAAATGTATGTCACATTTCACCACTAAGACTTTTTGCATTGTGGCTTTTGGCAAAAAAAAAAAAAAAATGGGCAAAGCACATTTTCTCTTTAATTTAGTCCAGACATTTGATTCTGCCATTATTCTAAATTTAGAACGATTTTTAAAACTATATCTGTATCGTTAACATTATAGTTATCCTTGGTGTGAACGTAATTGTCCTGATTGCAATAGGCCTGCAATTGTTTTATTTAAAACGGGGGAAAAAATCAAGGGAAAAAAGCAAAAAAAAAAATTTTCTTGTCAAATAATCCTAAAAAATAGGCATATCCTTGTTTCTTTCTTTCGATTGTGGTGTGAAATTTGACCGCGGCGTGTATTTGACAGTGAGATTCACCTAATCACCCATGCAAAATTGTGAAAAGCAAAAAGACGAAGACAAAACTATCAACCAGCTCTCAGTCAGAGTAACAAGAGTTTAAATTTAGCATCCACGTGTGTGTGTGTGCGTGTGTGTGTGATGCTGCATGAGCTACACAGGAATGCTCAGATCTCTTTACATTTTCAGGGTCTCAGTTTAGTGATTTTGATGAGCTGGCACAGTGAGAAATTAGAGAGAGATGCTGCATCCGCTCCTATCTCCTCTTCGCTCTCTCTATCTCAGGGGAGTCGGAGCAGAACGGGACGATCCTGCATACTGACTGCAGTTACTCTGACTGGCTATAAATAACTCAAGGTCATTGGCTCAGCCCTTCTACACATGTAGGAGCCTCCAAATGTGTCTGTTCAGAGACAAAAACAAGCACACGAGATATAGTAAATCAACAGGTCAAATATGATATCAAATGGTTTCTATTTATGGTGTTTATAGTCAGTCATCCGATAGGAGTAAAATAAACAGATAAAGGCATAATGTCTTGCATACCTCAGTCTACTACTGGACACAGGCACTGATTTTAATACAAAATGGATATCAATGTATTACCCCACCATATCCTTAATGTAAAATATGCTATGATAAATATGCATTATCGTTTGTTGGGATGCTAACAGGGCACTAGGTGGAGACGAATCTGCACACAGGGAAGAGGAGGATTCATGTGACCTTCACTCTATCACATGGTACATGGTAGTTTAAAGACCTACTTTATGGCTTGCTTATATCTAAAGTAAATGTTAAAAAATGGAGATCATAGGTCTGTATGAAAGTGTTTTTGTTGTTAATTAAAAATATTCTGTAATAAAATATAAATATTAGATGAAAACCTACACTTAAATGAAAATCAAAAATGATAAAGCTACAAAAATACATGCAGAAATTAGAATTAAAAAAGATCTGAAGATTCTGCCAAATATTGTTTATATACATTTGAACTTTTCCCAGTCCCCCCCCCCATTTAAATGTTATTCAATCTAAACAGATTAATAACAGATTATAGGTTCAGTCATTACTCTAGGTACAGATGTTTTCTGGGTAATTAGCATATTCTAAATAATGATTTTGTCTCATTCCATTCTACTATACTGTAACAGAGTAATGAGATCATCCGTTCAGACAAAATGATTTTTATTTTTAAAGGGGGGGGGGATGACAAATATTTTGTAATTACGATTCAACTTTCACAAGTCATCAATTTTCCAGCTAACACAGGAAGTGATACTTACCTCCCCACCCACACAATATTTCACTCGACACAACAGAAAAGCAAGCAGGAAGTCATCTTTAAGTCTCATGTTGATCATTTTATTATATATATTTATAATATGTACAGAGAAGAGAAAACAAAATCAAACCCAGCTATGAAACGGCACCGAGGTGAGCAAGCAAAGAGGGATAGAGAAAGAGTGTGTATATTAGACAGGGAAACTACTAAAGAGGTGCTTGCCATTTTACCATCGCCGTGTCTTAATTCAAAAAATTAGATGTGCAAATGACATGGGTAAAAAGTAAAAAGACGAAAAGCATAAGAATGCTCCATCACATTCCTAAGTAACCACCCCCCCACCCTTCATCTTTCCGATAACCCCACACATTACCACAAAATTCATATATCAAAAGACAGCAGACGTTCCGAGAAAAAACAATGACCCTTCCGAACGCATCCCAAAAAAACACCTGTTTAGTGTGTGAATGAGTGCAGGTTTAAATGAGACTTGATTTTCACACAGACATAACACGGGATCCACGATGGACCGGTTTTAAAATCAAAGGAATATTCCAAAATGCAGTTGCCCCTTGCCTGTCCCTCCTTCCCAGTCATTGCACACGCAACCATAACCCTGCTACTGCTCCCTCCATCCCAACGCTACCAGTTCACTTAGAAAACAGTACAAGCAAATCCAGCACGCAATATTAGTGACAAGTATGTGCGGTTACGTTAGCATTAGCAGATGTTAGTGGTGTAAAAACTAGATTACACTGGCTCAGTGAGCGAAAGTGATCTAATATCACGATGGCGAGACTAGTTCAGATCAAGTGATGCACTAATACTAATGAAGTTCACAAACTCTACGTTTTCTAGATCCACGTTGTACATAATAAAACACTCATCAGACCAATTATTTGCAGTTTTTTTTTTTGTTGTTGAAAATGCTGATAAGACCGAGTTGCAACCATGTGGAGAAGAGTGCAGGATCCATATAAACCTCTTTGATCACCGAAGGCACCATCTAAATGAGCTTCTAGACCTTTAAAGATCCATCTGTAGGTAGATTTGAAGGTGTATGAATATTTCTCATTAAAGAACATGGGAGGTCATATCCGGTCTCCTGCGCTGGACCAGTCAATCCCAATATTCCTAGATGTAATACACAATATTCCCACACAAACACACAGCACACTAAACCGGATCCATGGAACTACCAAGCTGATTTCATCTGTGGCGAAATTAAGGCCCCTCACAAATATGTAAATATATTTACCGTATGTAAATAAATACAAAGCGCACACACAATGCATGATGGACCGTTTTTGGCAGCAGCGACGACTACGGATTGGAAGTCTGGCTCAATAAGATGGTAAAACGACACCAAATTATAGATCGGAGGTTTCGAACCAAAGCCACAAAACTGCTGACCGCAGCATGATACGACCTCGACATGTCAAAATGGTGTTCGTGCATTAATTTTGACCCTGTGATGGCCGAACACTCAAAGGTAGCAGAGGTCATTGAGGTAATAGAGGGAACAGTAGCTTTCATCGACCAGCCTAAAGCCTAGACCCCCAAAATCCAGATTATGAACAAAAAACATCCATATCCGCCTCTTCCCTGACCAGACTATATCAATGACAGCAGTAAGCCTTTGTACAAGCCTTCATTAGAAAAACAAAAACCTACAGAAAAATAAAAATAAACAAATCAGTCTTAAAAATCACCATAATAATAACAATAATATACTAGTAGGATGAGAACAAGTATAGAATATTGCCGACTTTGTATGCAGTTGACTTCCTGTCGATTCAGCCCTCAGCCCCAGAAGCCATGCTTTCGCCCACAAAACCTCATTCAAGTGACGGCGTGTGAGAGAATTAGAAATACTAGAGAGACGGGTTAACGTTCTTAACGCAACCTCGCTAGTTGTTTAAAAGGAGGATTTGAGAATCGCCCCTAGATCTGCTCTCGTTTGTTTCTATACATGGACATATGGCTGTACTAAAGCTCCATCCTGGACTTTAAGTACAGAAGGCGGGGTTATGGATGTGGGTGGGGTTATTAATGTGCACAGGGAGGAAAAAGGGGTGAGGTGTCATACACAAAAGGAAAGGCTAAGGAGAATAAAAACAAGAAGACTGGTGTCATAAATGAAGCCGTAAGGCTGTTAAACGTTGGCTCTTAATGCAGTGGTTCCTCCCGTGAGAATGCTGCTTTTTTTTTTTGGTGTGTGTGAGAAAATGCGTTTTGAAAATGAGGGAAAGGGATGGTTGTGTGTGTATGTGTGTGTGCACGCTCAGGCTCTTCAACAGCAGCCGCCGCCAGACTGCCGCACAGGAGTGCTCTCGATCTTCAGGTTGGGCTTGTCTCCTCCGGTTGTTGCTCCAGGGCCCATGCGCTTCTTGATCTCAGCAGCCATAGTCATGAAGGCCTGCTCCACATTCGTGGCATTCTTAGCACTCGTCTCAAGGAAGGGGATTGCTAAAGAGTCAGCAAATTCCTTTAAGGTAAAAAGAAATCAGAGTGAGGCACTTCAAAATGTTTTTTTGTTTTTTTCTGCCCAACCTAGGTTAAGGCCCCCGTCCACCCGGAGAGTGGTTTAGCTGTATACCCAGACATTTGTACGTATAGGGTTGCGTCCACACCGCAGCCCTGCAGTTTTGAGGTGGACAGCGAATTCCGTATATTTTCTGAAATCGATGACGTCATCAGCCCCATGTCTCGCCCCTAGTCAGACACCACTACGTCATGTAACCGCAAAAAAAACATGAACAAACACTGAACGATTGTCTTTTTATTAACTAAACATTAACACATGATAAAAATGTATTGTCCAGTAATTGGTATAACCGCGCGGAGGTGTATGGCATAGTCCAAGTCATTCTTGTTTAGTGCATCCGTGACAGATTATAGCGGCCACATACTGTCTGGCATGTATAACACGTTTGTGTTTCGGGGACGAAGATATCTTGAGACGAGGGGGAAAAAAAGATAGATAGGGGAAAGCTCGGCTCGTGGGTGGGACATAGCTAGTGTCAAAAAAGCGTTACGACGGTATTCAAGACTCAAGTAACTTTTTTAAAAAAAGGTCATTTCTGCACAATTACATGTAATATAAGATTTTTGGCAGATTGTTGTCCTGAAGAAAGTTGAAACGGTTTCATCAGGCCTGTAGAATTTCACCTATAAAGCTATGATCACATTTAGGTGTGTTCTGTGACATTTGTTGTTTGAAATCCAGTTATCCATGCCAATCTGGATTTTGCATGAGGAAGAAGGACTCTACTTGCAGATTTCGCATTGGAGTTAAAGTTTATTTTTGGTGGTTTTTTGCCTTTATTGCAATAGGATAGTTGTAGAGGGAACAGGAAGCGAGTGGGAGAGGGGGGGGGTGGGGGTGGGGGGGTGGGGGTGGGGTGGGGTGGGGTTAGGGAAAGGTCATGAGCGGGATTGACTCGGGACGTCGATACACAACGCGTCATTATGTCAGGCACTGACCACTAGGCTATCGGCGCCAATGGATTCAAGATTTTTACACAGATTCACTGTATTTAAAGTGATTCTGTGCTTCATGCATGCACCACTAAACTACCAACAAAGTACCTTTTTTGACTATGAAATTGATGAAATTTCGCTAATCTGACTGCACCTTAAGTGTTATAAGTGGCTATAGTCAAAATGAGCTCAAACCCAAGTCTTTATGATATCTGGGGGCTGTTTCATAAAAGACGCTTAGAAAAGCGGGGATTAAAGTCCTAAACCTGACTTGAAATGAACTAAGAAATCAATCGGGACTAAAGCGGTTTCATAAACGACAATTTAAGTTCACGCAATCTCACTAATTCGATCCAGGTTCAGTGAGTCAAGATCATTTGATGTGCACGCTTATTCTTAAACAGCCCTTAAGGTCGATCTTGGATCAAATTGATCCACTATGGCAAACAACGAATATTTGTGCTATTTAATGCATTTGAGACGTTGAGTTTTCCTCAGTGCATAACTGACACGTCACAGGTATATTTTTCACATGTAAATGTTAGAAAGTAATGCAAATATATCCATTTTACAAGAGTGGGCGATGGCTGTGCGAGATTGGGTGAACGAGCGCTGCTGCGCGTATGCATGCTAAATCTAATAGCGCAATCATTCTGAGTAAAATATACATTCCGCTAAAATATGTTGTTGGACATTAAATGTGACGTAGAATTCTAATCCTACATGCAAGTGTATTTTAATGATAGCAGTAACTGTAAATCAAATTTAAGATGGCCTAACATTTTTTTTGTTTTTTAGCCTAATTAATAGCTCAAATGAGTACTGTGTATGCTTCTGATCAGTAAATGTAGTATGATCTATTATTTAATTTTCATTTTTAACATTAGCTGCGTTTCCACCACCTCTTGGTATGCGAATTTTGGAAGATTGCATTAAAAATAAACGCGGACGGACACATCAAGATGGCCTAAATCAAAAACGCACATAAAACAAAAAAAACTATGCGCACATTTGTAGGATCAACTTTTATTCCGATAAGAAAAAATTGAGATAATAAACTATGATGGAACTACATTTACGAATAAAATCCGTCACAGCTCCTACGAAAAAGTAAGGAATTTGCACTATGAGGAGGGATAACTTGACTAAGCAACGGACCGATCTAGTCACAAACATTCTATAGTGGTTTTGGTCATTCTGGAAATGCCTGAGCAAACGTCTGTCGTCAAAGTATTTCTGTATAATTGTCTAACACGACTGTGTTCCCAAACAGTAGCATCCACTTCCGAAAGCAATAACCGAATTCATTGTGTTTTGTCTGCTCGTTCTGAGGTGCAAGTAATTTTCATTGTAGCACAGAAACCAGGTTGAAAGGGGTCATATGATGCTTTTTTAAGATAATTATTTTGTGTATTTGGTGCAACAGAATTTGTTGACATGCTTTAATGTTCAAAAAACAATTTTTTTTAAAATACTGTACATTATTGTAGGTACTCTATGCCCCGCCTCTCTCAAGACGCTTTGTTTTCTACAAGTCCCTCCTTCCGACAAGCGCAGTCTGTCCTGATTGGCCAGCTGACCCAGTGCATTGATTGGCACAAACACCGCAAGCATGCGTCGGAAATGTAACGCCCCTTTTCATAATCGCGAGCTTCATCTTTCAAATAAATGTAAAGACAGAGCGAAAGGGGAACAGAGTCGAGTGACAGACACAGGGAATAAAGCTGGTCTCTCTCGCTCTCTCTCTCTCTCTAACACACACAGCACACACACACACACCACACTACACACACACACACACCACACACACACACACAAACACATGCGCATGACGTACGCATTTTGAATCAGTCAATAGCCAAAATATCGTAAACTATAACAAAACAGTAGGTGATTCAGAATAAGCGCGCCAGATTGTCATAGCAAAGTCAGAAACACCTCCTCTCCTAGGCTCACGAAACGGTAGTCCATAAAATGCATTGCTGTTCTGTTGTAAGTAATCTTAAAGATTCCTAAATGCATCTACTTTCGGAAGGCCAAATAAAGTGCACACAGCGTCTCCGACATCGCTGCTTCAACACTAACTGCAGTTACAGAAACCACGCCTTCTTTCTCTGCGTGAACATTTTGGCGGCGTGATGCAAATCTTCCCACACAGTGATGTAAAAATGTAGGGGCGTGTTTTTTAGAACGAGCCGTTGTAGTGGGGGCGTGGCAGGTCTTACATCTAACGAATATTCTTTGTTGAGAATTAGGTCTTTGCAAACTTCAGGGTCTTTTAGGCACAATAGCTTGAAAAACTCCAAAGAGAAAGGAAAACTTGAAATTGCATCATATGACCCCTTTAAAATGTTTTTATATATCCTAAAAAAAAGGTCATTACATTTTGGGCACAATACATTAAATACAGTTGGTTGTAGCCTATATTTTTATATATTTGATTATTTAAGTTGCATTTTCTGTATACTTTT
The DNA here is from genome assembly GCA_018155175.1 of Sinocyclocheilus anophthalmus. Lineage (NCBI taxonomy): Eukaryota > Metazoa > Chordata > Actinopteri > Cypriniformes > Cyprinidae > Sinocyclocheilus > Sinocyclocheilus anophthalmus. Next base: position 92,096 of record JADLZN010007954.1, read on the forward strand.
ATTTTTGGACTAATAATAATAATAAAGTCAACTAATTGTATGTGAGAGAGTCACTGCAGTGGTGATATCAACGCGTTCCTATTGGTCAGTGTTAGAGGAACTCCGCTTAGCCTGACAGTTAACCTGCTCCGGACCAGGTAAGTTTCCCAGCATAAGTTGCCACAGTGACTGAGCTTGAGCTATGATAATTTTGCTTTCGGAAACCAAATCAAGTGACAATAAATCAGAATAACTGAAATAAGCCTGGCTTATTTGGTAAACTAGTTTTATGAAACAGCCCCCTGGTCTCTTGCAAGTCTAAATCAAAGCGCTTAGAACAAGCTGCACATTTTGATGTATCATTCATGTCCAGAAAACAAATGGTGCAAGGCTGGTTAAACATTAAGTTAGGGTTTATTCAAATCTCTAACCCTTAGCATGTGCAGCATTATTAGTAGGGGTAAGTGCATTATTATGCTACCAATGTCACAAAAATGGGAAGCAATTGGGCTTGAAAAGTCCACTAGTTTTGATCAAAAAGGGAACAGAGATTTCAAATCAGAAACTAATACAGATTAGATGCGTCTATTTTGACACACATCAATACCTTGGCTGTTGTGTAGTCCACTACTTTCTTGGTGGTAAGGTCACATTTGTTCCCCACCAGCAACTTGTTAACGTTCTCGCTTGCGTAGCGGTCTATTTCCTGGAGCCACTGTTTCACATTGTTATATGATTCCTTTAGAGAAAGCAGGGAATAGAAAATAACTCTTAATTTCAACCTTTCATGTGATAAATGAAGCAGTGTTATGCAGGCTTGTTATTATAAACTAAAACTATTAAAATCATTTTCAGTAAAAGCTGAAATAAAACATGCATATTAATGGTAACACGTAAATGAAAATGAGAAATGTGCATTGGGAAATAACTGAATTCAATTGAAGAGAGTAGTTGATGTACTAAAATTACTGAAACTAAAATATAAATAAAAAATAAAGCTAAATAGAAATACAAAAAAAAAAAAGACAAAAGGGCCTAAAAAAAAAAACAACTAAGATTAAAATGCAAGCTGAAAATATAAAAAAAGAAATGCTAATATTACTATGCATTTTAATAACAATACTAAAATAACACTGGCGTTTTTAAAATAACACAAATTTGACAAGCAGGTCATCAGCACAGTCTACACAGCATCAGAACTACAGAAAAATGTGGTACAGAACATCTGTGAGACTTACTGACAACGATTCATTATTAATTCAGCTGCAAATTGTGCCTTGTTAAACGAAGGTGGAGAATTTCTCGTGACCTCTCACCTGATCCGTGACATCATAAACCACAATGATACCGTGAGCCCCTCGGTAGTAACTGGAGGTGATGGTTCGAAATCTTTCTTGCCCTGCAGTGTCCCACTATGAGAAAGAAAAAGAAAGAAAGAAAAAGTAATATCAAACTATGCATGTTTTCTAATAAAGCTTTGGCCCCATTTTCACATGTACAATGTAATGAGTTACTAGATTCATCTACTGTCCCAAGAAAGCAGGTCATCATCATGTACTGGTGTGCATACTAGAGACTGTCATGCTATCATAGAACGTGTGGAAAATGAGTGTTATGAGGGAGAATGTATAGACTTACAATCTGTAGCTTAATGGTTTTTCCATCAAGTTCAATGGTGCGGATCTTGAAGTCCACGCCTATGGTGCTGATGTAGCTCTCAGTGTATGTGTCATCCTGCAGGAGCAAAGACAAACAGAAAAGAGAATGAAAACATTTACATTTGTGGATATATCAACTATAAAATACATTCAGTCAATTCAATATCATCTGCAGACTGCATATTTGCAATTCATTTTTATGAGCAAAAGCTGACAAAACAACCCATCTGTGCCTGTACTCACAGCAAATCTCAACAGCAGACACGACTTCCCGACTCCAGAGTCACCGATGAGGAGCAGTTTGAACAGGTAGTCACTAAAATTAAGAAAAACAACAGTAATACATTAAATACACCAACAGGAATATATTTCAGTTTGGAAGATCAATTTAAACTTTATATCTTATCACATTTACATAAGCCATTTGACAATGTTATTATAACATTTTAAATACCTAAAGATGTACAACTCCATACAGTGTCAATTTTGTAATGGCTTATTAAAATAAAATAATACCTCAAGTTTTATTTTATTATTCCATACAGCGTTATGTTAGTATTATTTATACACTACTACAGTATTTATTATTATTATTTCTATTTACCTCAACTTATTTAAACTAATTCAGTTTCATTTCTAGTTTTTGTTTGAAGTTTTTTTGGTTGAAGTTTTTCGTCTTTTTCTTTTTCTTTTTTTTTACTTTATCTAAGCTTCATTTCAATTAACAAAATGTCAATGTTTTTAATACTTTTAGTTTTCATTAATGACAACACTGCTACAGTAGTTACATTAGTGATGATAAGCATACAATATGGCAGAGTTAACAAGTAGCATATTGTAAATCATGTGGTCTAAAGTAGTTTGGCTCATGGTAGCATAATTCTCTCTTTATACACACCAAGACCAACAACAAAGATGCTTGGACTGTAAAGAGTTTTGTGTGCATATTGACTAGTAGGAATGGTGTTTGTCCTGTGATATTAATATATCAATGACACTACATTGTCTTGAACTAATCATACAGCACATTACATAGGGTTATCATAGGCTAAACTGATATAATAAAAAAGTGGCATCAGTATTACCAAAATGGATACAAGTTGCGAAATCATCTGGTTCACATTGATGGTGGAATGAAGTGGGTTCAAAACAAAATCAGCATAAACAAAGTGTCCCCTCCACCAGCTTCCAAGAAGACAGCTGAGCCCAATATTGTGAGTCCAGCGATGACCTGTGCACGGAGGGACCTATTCTGGTTTCTGAATTCAAGTACTAACATTAGACAGGCTGAGAAATGTTGCATCCCACAACAGTTGTGAAGCAATCATGACTCTCAGCTAGTGCTGGGCGGTATACCGGGTCACACCGAATACCGGTGTTTATTTTTGTTATGATATGAATTTTTAAAATACTGCAATACCAGTACCGTTTCACTGTTGCACTGTGGTGAGGGAACAGCTGTTTGTGTTACTAAGCGTGAAAGTTCCGAAACTGAAGCTGTAGAACTAATAGACGTGATGTCACAGAAGAACTCGTCCACAATATCCACAAATATCCACATCCACCCCTGCCCTCAGCTCCCGCGTCTCAAACACACACAAGCACGACTTTAGCACTACATTTAGCAACTTTCAGACCCTTTTAGCAACTTTGTCCCATAAAATATCATAGATGACAAACAAATAGCGTCTTCTTTGGATAAATACCTTAGCTATGGTTCATGGAGATTAGCCAAGTGCTGTCCCGCGAGCGGAGGTCTGACTTTCCCGGAAGAAGAGTCGCGCTTCAGGTCTGTCTATGGGTCAGGGAGCAGCAAGTCAAAGAAGCACCGCAGCCGATTCGTCAATAAATGAGTTCAAAACAGCATTTCCTAGCACCTGTCTCTTGCTGATTGTTTGGAATTATAAATAAGAGCGTAGTTCGTCTGTTATCACATGCACTTTTTTGTTTGTTGCTTTTTTTAGTTTGTTACTCAGGCACAGGCAGTGCGCTGCATGAGACAAAAAGGAAATATAGCCAAAACAACCGTATAGCCACTCTTTAGTGTAGATGCATTATGATTTTATCAGACGATGCCGCGATTAAAAATGAGAGTGACTCCTGATATGTATTTAAAAGGGCGTGTTGGTTAGTCACAGTTAGTAGGGTCTGGGTATCGTTCCAAATTTTCGATATCGATGAGATACTGACTACTCGATACAGTTCTGACGATACTTTTTCGTGACCAATTTTATGAAATTCACTCGAACAAAGATACATTATCTAAAAAAAAAATCACTGGTTATTTTTGTCACCTTGTTTGAGTTATACAAAGCCAAGACCTCTATTCCTGAGAACTGCAGGCAAAGGAAAACAACTGTAACCAACACAATAAGATCAGGCAAAATAGTTTTGAGTAAGTCAAATAGTCTTCAGTTACACTTGGTAGGATACATTGTACACTAGTTCGTGCGTTTTAAAACGCATAGCTCAGGACAGACTCTGATTTGTATTTATTTTCCACTGAGTTACCTTGAATGAGCATTCGCAGCTGGCAGTTGCTGTCTGCTTGGGTTCTCTCTTACAGACGCTGCTTCTGACTCAGAGGTAATAAAACTAAGTTTAATTTCGCAACATTACAGGTCAAAAACGTCACATTAGAGGCAGGTCGGATTTACCTTGATTTTCGTGCCGTTTCGTTTTGGCCCCCTTAACTATGACTATAATAGAATCAATATTACCACCCAAGCAAACAAAATTATTTCTTAATCAGTGGAAACGTTACAGTGTTTTCTATCGTAATAAGCGCTTGCGTTCAGTCAATAAAAATCGAATAGTTCATAATTTGTTTGAGAACTGAGAAAGACAATACCATATAGTCGTGGCAACATAACCACCTCCGCGAGTGCATTATTTCTCTAATAATTTTAAACGGCCTGGAGTCACAACCACACAGAAGACATGGTTTTCAGATCTTTGTTTCAGACATGTTGAAGTGTTGTCCTGAAAAATCTGTGTCGGGTTGAAATAATTTTTTCACGCACCCATCCCAAACTTCGTTGCAGAAATCAAACTTTCATTTAGAGTGATAACAGAGGCTTGAAGCCATGAGATGAGGCGTAAGCAAGTATTAATGCAGTCTAACATGCGGGTTTAGAAGAGAGAGAGAGGAATAAAGTGCGTCTGTGCGTCACTCTTAGCAGAGTCAGTCTACTGAAAGGAAGTCTTTAGCTAAAACACCCTCAGCAACCTGCGTTACTGAGAAATGTCAGGTAGCTTTCAGTGCGAAAAACTATTTTACTGATAAATGCGGTGCAGCGTGACAAGAGTATAGTTTGCGTCCTGACGTGGGGTCTGTGAGAGGAGACTGGGAGAAAAAGCCTGATTTTTCATACGTAAAAAAGGTTGGAAACCCGGAAATGGGCATTTTTTACCCTATTGGTGTTAATTTATTTGCTCAATGGCTTAGCAGATGTAAATCCGGCCCTGTTAGAAGGCAATCGGAAGTTATTACAAACACTAGATGGTGGTTTAAAGTGAGTTTTGAGAAAAAGCGGAATATAAATCTTATTTATTGTCTTATGTAGCATGACGCTACAGTTTGCATGAATGGTCGTGTAACTTTAGTATGAACGGACATCTGCATATGATGGGAACTCCACGCAGCTCCCGCGCTACTCTATACTGGTGGTATTACAGTACCACGAGAGCTAAAGAGAGCAGACTGCTCCGTGCGCATTCGAATCGCTCTCACGGATGATCGATCTGCGCAGCACCTCTTGTAGTCGAACACACCAGCAAGTGCTGCAGGTTTATTGGCTCACTGACGCTGATGAGATTAACCCCTTAGGTATCGAAATTTGGTAACGAACGACAAGAATTTTGGCGATAGATCGAGGTATAAGGGGACAATTCGTTCGGCCTAAAAAGTATCGAACTCGATACCCAGCCCTACTATTTAGTGTGGCATTTTTTGACAATATTCACTCATCATGACAGTAAAATAGGTCATTCTAAGTCAATACACTGCAGTATTTCCTCTCAATCAGGAGAAAATAATGGTTAGCACCGGTCATGCATTGAAAAAAGTCAAAAAAATACCGTCATGTACCGTGAAACCGGTATAATTTTGGAAAATACCGTGATATAAATTTTGGGTCATACCGCCCAGCACTACATCTCAGCATGCTACGCACACCGTAGAACGGCGGTGTCAAGAGAAAAACAAGAGGTGCTATACCCACAAACAATAATCTCAAACAAGTAAAGCGTTTCAGTGTTCAGTTCGTGGTTTTAACAAGTACATTTTAGTCAAACACTTTCTGCAATAAAAACAACACCATAAATTGGATATAAGTGGGTCGGTCAATGGCCAATGTTGATACAGATATTTTAGTTCATTTAATTAAGGATGTACACTACACTCACAAACTGACAACTTCACCATTTACAACACAGAAAGGCCTGACCAGGTCAGACATGTCAACACTGGCTCAATGGCAGGAGTTTGGGGCGGGACTACCTGTTTAACTGACCAATGGCAAACATGGGAGTGTTTCAAACATGTTTGTGTCCACTGTTGCCAGTGAAACAGATGCACTTAAAATATTGCTGATGGATGTGACAAACAATCTGTTGGTTATTCATGCAATACTCAACTAAACACGTCTGTATGAACGCAGACTTGTAGGCTGACTGCACGCTACTAAGAAAACACAATACTTCTCCTCCTCAAGACCTCTCTCAGCTGTAAAACCGACTTTTTCAATTCACAGGCCTAATAAAAACCACATGACACTCGAATGCCTCGCAATGACAAGCTCGCATATGGTTCAAAACACCGCGTGCGTGCATTTAACGGGAATATGCGCTCGCCTGCCAGATGCACTGCGACAGCTGGATTCAGCCTGGCGTCCGCCAACCGATGACGTCACTGCGTCGCGACGCAACGCAACGCAACGACGTCACGCACGACGGCAAACGCGTGCTATATAAACACCAAATAACGACAGTTTTACATTTTAAGCGTGCAATAGCGATAACGTAAGAAGCCGTCTACACAAAAGGCTGAATGAGCAAATATCCTTTGAATTCGCCGTTAGTCGCCGAGGCTAGACAAAGCTACTCACACCGACGCTTCGTGAGTAACTTACACAAACACTAGTCTGGCCGTCAGATACTCACTACTCTGGATTCATGGCGTGATGTGTCGTTGTCGTCGGGTTCAGCAGGAGACCGGACTGAGGCGATAATGATGAAGAGGATGACTTGTAACGTTAGTTAGGTCTGTAATCCCGCAGCGTTCTCTGATGTAGCCCCTCCGATCACACCTCAACACTGTCTTCTCGTCGGATTCAGTCACTTGACGGACATTACTGACCATGTAACGCAACGCGCTGTTGTTTTGTTCTGCTCGCGCTCTGCCCCTCGCTCGAAGCACAAGATGGCTGCGCAGGTGCGGCAGTGACGTCAGGAGACGTGGCGGTACGCGGGTCTCGCGGAGATTCAAGTCATCTTGTGGATACATCACGAGGACACCGCTTTATGGACATTTTACACGTAAGCAACAAAGGGTATATCCAAAATAAGTATAATATGTAACATGTGAGAATCATCTTTATTCAAAGTTTGGCATAAAAAAAAATAATTGATTCCACTGCTTTTGCTTTTTCGTGTTACGGTCTTTATTTATTGATTTTTTTTCAGTCCTGGTGTCCTCTACAGAGGATATCATAACATATGAATAAAATATCATTTTTTTAAAAAGTATTTATTATTTTTTCTTATGCTTAAACAAAGATGACATGGAAAAAATATCCATAAATTTCTAACTTCTTTCGTAGTCAGGGGTAATCTACATATATATTAATGAAACGATCATAAATCAGATGACATTACAACTAAAAAATAAATCATCTAATAGCTATATAGATTAGTATACATTACTAAAATTTGGATTAAAAAAGAAACGTGTGTGTGTGTGTTTATCTGGTTTTCTTTAAATAATTTATATTATTGTTAAAAACCTACCGCTTTAGAATAATTTGCTGTTTGGAGGCAGTGAACATCCTATAGTCACACATATCCGAATTTTATGAGCGCTTAGATATTAGAAGGCAAGACACTACGATGCCCCCCCCCATAAACTGATGTACAAAAAACACACAAAGATAATATAGAAACATTGTAAATGGTATGTAAATAATAAGACTATAAAAAGAAGATATGTACTATTCTAATTAAAATTTTTATATAGTAATAATATCTATATATATATGGGCTTACAGTGTAGAAAAAAAAGTAGGAAAAATATAAAATATGAATCACAATATTATATGTTTTGAGAAATATGTAGTATATGTTCTGATAAATATGAATTCTCATATGTACTTCTAGCAATGTGTACTTTTATGTCATTTCTGAAACCGTAATCTCACCATAATACTTGAAGCATGTGTTAATAAATGCATATTGTGGACTACATTCTCATATTAAATTGTAATGCACAGCAGGTCTTCCTTCTCTTCCCTCACGGGTCTAGAAAAGAACAAAGCTGCCCGCTGGTTCAGGCAGGTATATGTCGTTTACATCATCCTCTCCACCTCAGGCTCCAGGGCCTCTGCGCTGTCCTGGTGATCACTGGCTGCCTGCAGACCCAGGTTGATGTAGTGGGCCTCATTGCTGGCCTCCAGGGGTGGAAGCTCAGACAGAAGTGCTTTGAGGCTCTGGCCCAGCTCTCCAAATCCTGGCCTCTGAGAGGGATCTCCGTGCCAGCAGCTCAACATAAGCTCATATCTGACAGAGGAAGAGTCAAAGGAAAATGGAGAAGGAGAACAGCAAAGAGAGAACCCAAAAAGCACTAGAACGAATCATCTTCCAGATCAACAGTTTAAAAACCCCTCTTGCCATTTATGCTTCAAAAACATGCACTAAACATTATCATATCCAATGATTTATAATTCAGCTGCATATGCACATTGCTGCCGTGACTCATGAGGATTCTTAAAACAGACCTAAACGTTTGCTACTGATTTCATTAGTCTTGCTATAGACCGTTTTTGATAAAGGCTTAGTCACAGATTCCTGATAAACAGAATGGTCTATAAATAATAATTCTATTTTTTCAGTGCTACTTTTTGTGATGTTTTGATGAAAAATGTGCTTACAATTTACTGTCATTGTCCCCTTGTTTGAGACGGTGTCCATTTTCCAGGAAGTCCAGGAGCTCATGACCAGAGATACCTGGATAAGGCATCTTCCCTCTGGATGTGATCTCCCACATGGTTATTCCAAAAGACCACTGTGAGACATAAGGTATAAAAAAAAAGTTTTTTGGTTGGTAAATTTTATTAAAAAAAACGTATCCAGGTCATATTTTTCCCACAGAGTTTCCCACAGTTTTCTCACACAAAAACCTGAAACTATTTTAGGACCATTTCCACTCAAACTATTTGTGTTTAACTGGATGTTTAGGTTTTTTTTTAAACTCTTATTATTCTGATTGATGATTCTATTTAAAGGAATAGTTCTTTAATAGAATAGAATAGTAATGAACACAGATAGCCTAGTGGTTCGTGCGCGCCGACATATAGCACAACTGTGCTCACAGCGACCCGAGTTCGATTCCCGCTTCGAGGTCCTTTGCTGATCCTGCTCCCCTCTCTCCATCTATCCTTCCGTCTAGTTTCAAACTCTCTAATAAAAACGACAAATAAAATGGCCCAAAAAAATATATATATTAAAAAATTTGACACCCGCATGACATTAAAAATGTACAGGAGTGGTGGTTTCTCTATCAGATCTGATTTGGAGAAATTTAGCATTCCATCACTTGCTCACCAATGGATGCTCTGTAGTGAATGGGTGCCGTCAGAATGAGAGTCCAAACAGCTGATAAAAACATCACAATAATCCACAACCCATATACACAACTCCAGTCCATCAATTAACACCTTGTGAAGTGAAAAGCGGCATATTTGTAAAACATTTCTCTCCTGATTCAGATAAGACCATTTTTACTGGAGAAAGCAATATTACAGATAGAGAACTCATATTTTAGATGGAACCAAGATTTAAAAAATGTTAAAAATGTCTCATGACTGCTTCTACACCCATGCAGGCTTTCACTCCAGCGGGGTTAGTTGAGAAGTGAAGTGTTGTTGGTTACTGTGATGTTTTTATCAGCTGTTGGGACTCTCATTCTGAAGGCACCCATTAACTGCAGAGGATCCATTTGGTTATTCATTTTGTAGTGAAATATTCTTCACTGCAAACCACTGCAATTCAATAAATAAAAAAATGTCTTCGATTGGCAGGTTTCACCAGTTGTCAATTTGTTAATATGACACAAATAACCTATTTCATTCATTCCTACATTAGACACAAAAAACAGTGATCAATTTTAAAACAAAGCACTGTATTAATACTGCATTAGAAGCATTAATAGGACTGACCACATCACTCTTGGTGGTGTATAAGAAGTCAGACAGACTCTCTATAGCCATCCACCTTACAGGCATGTTAACGTCCATATTCTTCTGCCTATAGTAGTTACTGGAATAGATGTTCTTAGACAGGCCAAAGTCAGCCACACAGACATGCAGATCATCCCCCAACCTGTGAAAGCCAAACTATGTGTGTGAGTCCAGCACTGGGTAAGTATGGGAAAAAACATTGTGTTCATCATTAGGCGTGGCTTCTCCTCAAGACAATGCAAGTATTAACAGGACATTATTGTGCTCTTTGCTGCCCTACTGTGGACTCACATGCAATTGCGGGCAGCCAGGTCTCTGTGCAAGAAACCCTGAAGGCTGAGATACTCCATTCCTGCAGCAATGTCAATCATGAAACCCAGAAGACTCTGATAAGGCACAAACTGGAGAGAAGAAACCAGTTTAAACGATTGGTCTGTTGATGTGTTTTGTATGATTAATTTGTCTAGTATTGTGGTGTGATTTTAACACACCAACACTATATATAAAAACAAGAGAAAAAAAATAGGAGAAGTCCAAAAGCAGGTGTTGCAAATGTGTGAGACCAACCATGGGAACATCACCGTAGCGGGTCGCTTTGAGGAAGCTGTGTAGATCTCCATGCTCCATGAACGTAAAGAAATATAACAAGCAGGGTACCGATGGCTAGGAGGACACTCCGGAACCGCTTCGTGGACCCTGGTGGACATAAATAACCTCATCTGTCAGTAGCATTCATCTCTAGAGAAAAGCCATGATGTTTAAAGGGGTCATCTGATGCTGCTAAAAAGAACATTATTTTGTGTATTTGGTGTAATGAAATGTGTTTATACGGTTTAAGGTAAAAAAAAAAAACATTATTTTCCACATACTGTACATTATTGTTTCTCCTCTATGCCCCGACTTTCTGAAACACGTCGATTTTTACAAAGCTCATCGGTCTGAAAAGCGAGATGTGCTGTCAACATCATATGACCCCTTTAATTATAATACTGTCTCATCCACCAAAATAATAAAGTTAGGCCTAAGTAAACGGGGGAAAAAACTATTTGCGTTACAAACCAGTGTGTTTATTATTACGATAATAAATTAAAATAATATAGTAACAATTACCAGCCTGCAATATCAAGCAGAATAGACTGTTTTTGGACAGGTAAAATAAATGAACCCCCCCCCCATTTGAAGAATCTTCATGCATAGGCTATATAATGAATAATTATAGGGTATACAATCAATCTATCAATCATTTCCTTTTTAGCTGCACTGCTCCTTTAAAGCAATCACTACATACTGCATGACCTGGACTGGCTGCTGAACATCATAGTATTGGACAGATGCCAACTACATCATTACACATTACAGTTGCTATGATCCATTTAATTATTACAATGGAACAGACCCACCACCATCCCTAATTCTGCAGGTCAAAGACAAGCAGGAGGTAAAAGTCAAGCATATCCCACTGTTAATGTGCAGCTACAGGCATCACCAGGGGAACTTGTGGAAGTTCACACTTCGCCCTTGGACAGGCCTATACAGGCCACAGATGACCAGTTGCCATGGAAACGTCTGTGCCCTTTGAAATCAGGTTATCCAAAATATTCCACTCCCAACTACATATAAATTATACATTTTAGCCTAGATTTCAAACATGAAATAATAATTTCATTCAGGAGAGACATACCAAGCAATTTAACTACATTCACATGATCAAAATGCTTCATAATTTCTGCCTCCTTGAGGAAGGACTCCAGATCTTCTTTACTGTGGACTGCACCTGATTTGACAGAAATGCTTAGTGACATGACAGCAAGAAAGAGGCTGATTTCATTCATTGTGTAAATTGCATTGTCTCAAGCTTGTACTTAATTCTAAATTAAGATCATACTTTTTAACTTATTATCAGAATCTCATATTTTACTATCACTTGCTCTTTGCATTATATACCTTTCAAGGTTTTCACTGCCACTCTGATATCTTGTCCTTTCTGAGGGGAAAATAAGCCCTCATAGACGGCCCCAAATTCTCCTGCAGATGGAGAAATTCCAGTATAAGAATGCAACATGACAATCAAAATACTGTTTTCAATCAAATGATTCTTTTTAAAATACAGCCCTAATTCCAAAAAAGTTGGGATGTTTTGTAAAATGCAATCAAAATCTGGGAGGTTAATTCACTTGAACCTTTATTTAATTGACAAAAGTACAAAGAAACGATTTCCAAAGCTTTCACTGACCAACTTAATTGTATTTTGTAAATATAAACAAATTTTGATTTGATTTGGGGGTTGAAACAGTTATTAAATTATCACTTCATTTTATTTTCTATATGCATAACATTTCCAAATACCAATTAAGGTCAGGTTAAAATACTGAAATTAAATACTAAATACTGTGTATATACTATATATTTAATAAAAAGTTTCTATTTATATAAATTAAATATAATTCTTTTTTATATTTTGTCAAAAAATATTTTTGATTTAGTCACAAATGTATTTGAAATTACTGTGTATGGGAAATTGTAAAAGTTTGGATCGGTACAATCTTTTAATATTTTTGAAAGTTTTCTTTTTGAATATATGTTTTAATTTTATGGAATATATTTTACAGTAGATTGTTGTAATAGTTACTTCGCTTTTTTAATAGATTTTTATTTATATATCTTATGTATGTTTTTTGTCAGGCTGGCAGTAAAATGTCAGTCTTCAGTATCACATAATACGTCCGAAATCATTCTAATATGCTGATTTGCTCAAGAAACAGTTCTTATTATTTTCAGTGTATATTTTTTGGTGGAAACTGGAACATTTTTTTAATACTGTAAAAAATGACTGTGAATTTAACGGTAAAAGACTGTAAAAATGCTACAGTAAAAACCTGTTAAATGGTTAACGGTAAATTCCCCTACTATATACGGTGAAAAACTGTATTGGACATTACATGTAGCTAATTTTACGGTAGTATACCGTTTTTATAAGTGAAAAAGACCGTATAATTTACAATGAATAACCATAAATTGACATTCCCAAAATTCCCTGCATTACATTTCAAATTTAATGTTTTTTTTGTTGAAATAACTATGTTTCTTAGTTTTTCTTATCAGTTTTGTATATTAGGGTTGTAATAACCTAATGTTGTTAAATGAATGTTTAATGCATTATTTCAGTTTCATGTGTGTTACCATGATGGTGTTTAGTGTTTGTGTGAATGACACTGTGCACCTTCTATATATGTTATTATTTAAAAGCTGCTTGTGATGGGCTTTGGTTCATCATGTGACTTTCTCATCACCACCTGCATTTGGTGGTTATCAGTGTATTACAAAGGTACAAAACAGATTTCAGTACTTCAATAGGTTGGTATATTAACATTATATCAGTTAATGAAATTACGGTATTTAACTGTAGATTTAAGTTAAAACCTAAAACGTTGCTACCGTATTTTTTACGGTAAAATTCCGGCAACCACAGCTGCCGGGTTTTTACCGTGATTTTACTGAATAATAATGGATGCATTTCAACAGACATAAAAAAGTATGTTTTTATGTCTGTGCAGACAAATTTGCAAGACCCAGAAAAAAAGATCAGGGTGAGAGTTTGTTTATACCTTTCCCAAGCTTTTGGCCCATTGTCAACTTTGTACGTTCCACCATCACGTCTCTAAGATCACACAGCAGCCGATCACTCATTCCTTCCAACACCTCAACTGATCCTGACACAGAAAGACAGAGACATAGGAAAAGTGGAGAGTGAAGGATGAGAATAATGTCTAAGTTAGTTATACTGTATATAACAAATGAGTTACTTTCATACAACCAAAAATTAAAGATGAACTAAAATATCTAAAAAGTTAATATATCCACATTCATTTTTTGGTTTTATATACTTATCGAATGAAAACTGTGAAGAGATTATTACATTTCAACTTTTTGAATAACAGTGGGGAAACAAATTTCAAAATTTGAAAATGTTTTTCTAAAGGTCTCCCCTTTTCTAAAAAAGCATATGCATTTTGACACTATTTTAATGCTTTTATTGAGTATTATGATTGTTGGTAAGACTTGGTATGAGTCAGAGTTGTCGGAAATTTGAATGTGTAGATGACAGGAACGAATTGCCAAACTTGACTTCTCACTCAAACGTACTTGTGGATTCCAGCTGAGGTCGGTCAGTATGCAGCTGTTCATAGCCATAGTCTCGCTGAGACACTTCCTCTCCAAGTGTTGGACAAGGCCTACATTCACCACTCTGATCACAGCTGCTCATCATACAAGCTGCATGAAAATCATCATTTTAACTGTGTATACACAAGGTGATCTCAAATACTTCATGAGCTTTCATAGGGATTTGCAAGACCCCATGATAAATTAATCTCTGAGATATAAACTCACAATTGGAATGAAAATGCTCACATGGTGAAAATAGAAGTAGACTCACTGATGATTAGCTCCGGTTGAGCAGTGTATACTTGTTCTTGAGAACGTCGATATCGAGTCACACCAGATCTGGATGAGAGCTCTGTTTCTTGACCTCCACTGAACACACACACATAAAGCAGCAAACAACATATTTTATGCACTGACCATTATTCCAGAGATTTTGAAGGACCAAGGCATTTTCAAATAAAATTTTGTATTTGGGGGTTTTTTTTTTTTTTTTTTAAAAAAAAAACAAAGCCCCATGAGCTTGTGACGCCTTACAAAGATGAACACAACAGCAATGAGAATGAGAAGAACCAGAACAGAACACACTAGACCAGCAGTTAGGACAGGAGAGTGTCCCAGGCTGGAATCAGCTACGGAGTCAGAAGCGGACAACAGGGTGCCTGGAGGTCTTACTGAAACAAACACTCAACATACAATTTCAGCAATGTATATATCACTGTAAACATAAAAACTAACACTACACTTTAAGAACAATGTCAGTAGAGCTTTTCTGTGCAAAAAAAATCCTTTCTATGATGCCAGGGCACTGCTGTGCAGTTGTTAAGATGCTCTGAGTGGTTTTTACTAGGTATAAAAATCTGAATATTAGAATGATTTTTGAAGTATCATTTCTAAAGTATCATGTGACACTGAAGACTTAGGTAAAATAAAATAAAAATGTAAAAATAAAAAAAGCCTTGGTGAGCATAAGACATATATTGATTATATTATATTATATTATAAGCTATGTTAAAGTTGAAAATCAAGCATTTTGCTTTATCGAAGGTGCAATTTCAAATGCTTTAGGGATTCTAAGGCTTTTACCACTTTTTTGCCATTCAGAAAATGCTTTCTCTGTGAAGATTGTGTATAACTTATGCATTGCTGGCATAAGAATTCTAAACACATTTCTTTCTCTCTCTCTCTCTCTCTTGATTCTACTTAGATTGTCAAATATAACATTGTCTCACCTTGTGAACTGTTTCCGTCTGTCTGGTATCCTGTATCACAGACACATAACCCCTGCGGTGGACCCCACGTCCCATTTGCTTTACATTCCCTCATTGGGGTGCTGATCGCCACAGAACCGTTAACACAAACTCCTCTCCCCATCCCTCCTGCTGCTGTTTCCTCAAATTCCATTTGGTTCCAAACGAGTGTTGGGCATTTCAGGAAGAACACCTGGATCGAAGCAATGAAAGCGCACTTGCCGCTGTAGCTAAATCCCAGGTAAAAACCCTTCTGAGAGATCTTTCCCAATTTAAGGCCCTTGGCATGGCTCAGGTGCTCATCCTGAGGAACAGCATCAGGAAATGGATGCTGGACTGTGATCTTCAGAAGAGGTGGTCTTTGTGGTCTTCTAACGTACTGATTCTGCGTTTGGCTCGATTCTCGCACATAGATATGAAGAGGCTCCTGGTCCGCTTGGGCAAAACGTAGGTCCAGAAAAAGTTCATGGGCATCTTGTTTGGGGATCCAGTTGGTCCATAGTGTTTTGTGATCCTTATTCAATTCTGGGTTACAAGCTTGGTAGACAGAGTGTGTATAGTCCTTTCCAAGCTGCATTTGTGTTTCCTTCCACTTACATCGACCAAAAGAGAAGCAAATTTGATTCATTATTCAATTTTTAATTATTAAAAATCAACCAGTATTAAACAATACATCTGTTAATCTGTTTTATTTGTTTATTATCTGTATAAAATAATAAATTATTCATTTAAAGAGTACACTGCTTTATTCAGCAAGAAAATAACATTAAAAACATTTATAATGTTGTAAAAAATATATTTTAAGTTTCCTAAATGCGTTCTTCTTTGAACTTTCTGTTCATCAAAGAATCCTGAAAAAATGGTTCTGTTCAACGTTGATAATAATAAGAAATATTTCTTGAGCACCAAAACACATTAGAATGACTTCTGAAGAATGACACTGAAGACTGCTCAAAATTCAGCTTTGCCATCACAGTACTAAATTAGGCTACATTTCAGTTTTTAAAACAATATCCCTTTTACCATATTTTTTTTAAATGAAATTTCATTCAAAAACGTTTGAACAATATATATAAAATAAAACATTTATAATAAAAATTTAACATGGAATGTAAAACATGTAAAATGGATGAATATGGATGTTTTTTTTTTTAAGAAAATGAGCAGCCTGTTATAAAACAGCCTAATAAACTTTCTTCGTTAAAGTCATTGTTGGAGGAACACAAAAGCCAGACCTTTATGGAATTAGCCAAATAGACTACAAAGAAACTGTGTTACTTACAGTTTTTGATGGTGAGAATGTCCATTGTAGTCTGTGCGGTTTGCTTGAATCAAATATTTCTTCTAAAAAGAAACACACTTTTTATAGAGGTTGATTACATTGACATAATATCCCATAGCATAGCCTACTGTAAGCACACACTGCTGGGAATCCTCAGAGTCTTACCTCTGATTGGTGTTAGCTGTGCAGAGACAATCCATGAAATGAATAATAAAAAATAAAACATATTGAAAAAAGCTTCCTTTATTCCGATGAAGATACAAGTTTTCACTATTACTTACGAATACAGTTTAAACTTCAGTAGTCCTTAGTGATAGTTTCGGTTCTTTTTAAAGATTTGCAAAGCGTTCGTAATCACTCGACGTGAAGAACCCTTATAATATTGCTAATAATGTTTTATATTTCTTTCTTTGATTGCAGTCCAGCGTCCAATGGAATATCCAACTCGAGGCCTTTTCGTGAACAAATCCCTGCTTTATATGAACTTTAAAATGTTTATTTCAGGTTTTCAGTCAGTGACTGCCAGAAAGAAAAAGAAAGAAAGAAAGAAAAAACACACACACTTTAATGATCCAGTTTGTGTTCCATTACACTGTGAGGTAGCTGATTAAGCAGTGCTTCTTTTGTACAAATGTTGTGCAAGACTGTGGTATATATGGAATTTTTGAGAAATGGTTATGTGCTGATGTTTCCATTTAATAGGGAAGTGAGCCATACAACCATCAATAAACAATCTAATATCTAACAATTAGCCTATATTATTTGATAAAAATGTTTAACAGCAATTTACAAAAAATAGCCTAAGTTTCTATATAAACACTTCTTTTAATAAAACAAACAAACAAAACACCTTGCAATACACTCCCTACAACTCCCTTGTTGTTGGTAGAGAGATGATTATGTGTGTGTGTGTGTGTGTGTGTGTGTGCATCTGTATTTATGCTTGCTTAACACAAGATGCCACAGTGAATCATTGGAGTCCAGTGACGTTAGGACATACTGATGATCACCACATATTTCCTTTAAAGGGGTCATATGATGCGATTTCAAGTTTTCCTTTTTCTTTGGAGTGTTACAAGCTCTTGGTGCATAAAGAAGATCTGTAAAGTTGCAAAGACTAAAGTCTCAAATCCAAAGAGATATTCTTTATAAAAGGTAAGAGTCAACCCGCCTACCTAAAACGCTCGTTCTAACACGCCCCCACATGCTTACGTCACTATGTGGAAATATTAGCCTAATGCCGCCCAAATGTGCACCAAAGAAAGAAGGCGTGGTTTCAGTAAAACGCAGTTAGTGTTGAAGCAGCCATGTAAGGGAGACGCTGTGTTTTCAGTGCGAAGGCAAAAGCACTTTATTTGGCCTTCCGGAGGTAGATGCATTTAGGAATCATTGGTTTTAGATTTATTTACAACAGAACAGCACACCCCAGATGTCAATTTTGTGCCAAAGCTTTTATGGACGCCAGTTTTTGACTAGAAGAGTACAAGGCTGGCTGTGCAAAGGCTATTTCTAAAAAAAAATTAAAAAGGGTAAATTCCGACTTTGATATGACAATCTGTTGCTTCTGAATCAGCTACTGTTTTGTTTTGTTATTAGTTTAAGTATTTTTTATTGACTGTTCAAATGCGGAGTTTTGGCAGCGCAGAGTAACGCGTCGTGTGTGTGTGTTTGTGTGTGTGTGTGTGTGTGTCGTGTGTGTGTGTGTGTGTTTATGGGAAGCAGTGCCATCACAGGGAGAGTGACCTGGTCTGTCCGAAATCATAGCACGTCAGCTGTCTCGCAGCTTGTGTACTGCATCATCACTGTGTCTGTCACGCGACTCTGTTGCCCTTTCGGGCTCTGTCTTTACATTTATCTTGAAAGCTGAAGCTCGCGATTATGGTAAGGGGCGTTACATTTTCTGACGCGTGTTTGCGGTGTTCGGCCAATCACAATGCACTGGGTCAGCTGACCAATCAGAGCAGACTGCGCTTGTCAAAGGAGGGACTTTGTTGAAAACGAAGCGTTTGAGAGAGGTGGGGGATAGAGGACCTACAATAATGTACAGTATTTGAAAAATAATGTGTTTTTTGAACATTAAAGCATGTCAACATATTCTGTTGCACCAAATACACAAAATAATGATCTTTAAAATAGCATCATATGACCCCTTTAAAACAAAACTGCACAATACTTGTAAACACACTATGGTACTTGTTTCTGCTGAACAACCACCAAGCTGGATGCAATACAGAATTTTAAAACAATTTTATTTCCCAAAGACCTGTCAGCTGTAGGTGTGTTAGCTGACATCAGGACTTTTTCAAAACAATTCACTGTCAAACAATGACATTTCAAACAGTGTAAACAGGGCCAGAGATAATATCAAAGAGCTGAGTCTCTAAACAACCAGTCACTCAAAAAATCTATAACACACACTTTTAAAGGAGAAATTATTCTGAATTGCAGAGGGTGCATTTGCTTTTGCATTCTGTACCATACATGGATGAAAAATGATGTTATATAAATACACTCCCTATTTTTTTTTTCATTAAAATATTTGAAAACAAAATGCTAACACTCAAAGTTCATGCACATACTCTTTTTTTTGACATTTTGTATTTTCTATATCCTGTGATATTAGGTTCTTCAAACAGAACAGACAACCATTGTAACAGTATTTGGAGAGGCATCATTAAGATCATATTGTTCAAATGATATCCATAACTAATAGGGTGACTTAATGGAGAAATTGTGTGCAAAATGTTTATTTTCTCCCATGCTTTTGTGCTGTTTTGTCTGTTTGTTGGGTTAGTTAAATGTATGACTTGCATAACAGAAGGTAACACAGCAGTGTCTTTTAAAACGGCCTGATCCTTCTTTCATACTTGTACTGTACTATTTTACATAGCTTTGAGATACCTTAAAATCACTGCAGCAACCGACTTACACAAACAAGTTAAATAAGGTAATAACACTGCAAAGGTCACATGTATATTATTTTTACTGAAAATGTAAAACAAGTACTGCTGTCAGAAGACTATTTCACATTTCACGTCAGACAAATATTCTGAGACTAAAAATGTCTCTAAAAGAAAACAACTTTTAATCCACCCTGAAATGAACATTCACGCTGCTCAAACCTTTCAACACGAGGACTGAGAATTCATCTAGTCACAATCTCCTTATCATTTAATGTGATATGGTCCACACACACCTCACTAGTCCATCAGCACAGTGTTTAATGGGGGACAGTCCTGTATAAAAGCAGGTGCACAGGATCCCTCACTGTAACACACACTTCTCTTTCCGACTTCCATATTTCCTGCACCTCATTTCTAGTCCTCTCTCCAACCTCTCGTCCTCTTCAAGAGCCCTTGAGAATGAGACGACAGAGAAAAAGTAAGAAAAAAGTTAAAAATACAGTAAAAACACTAATATTGTGAAATATTATGATTTAAAATCACAAATTTCTATTTTAATGTTTTTTAAAATGTAAGTTATTCCATTGATGGCAACGGAATGAATTACATTGACTTCAGTCTTTGCTACACAAGAAACATTTCAATTCTGGACTAAAAAAGGACTATATTTTGTAATGTGAATGAATCTCACCCTCTCTCTTTGGCGTCTATATCATGCACAAGCTCATCTCTCTGGTTGACTAAAGACACCAGCTCCTGCAACAACAGCTGCTCTCTGGTTTTATGGGCCTGGGTTTTCTTCCATTCTTCAATTTTACAAAACAAGCAAGACAAAAAATTGAGGATAATGAGAGATGCCACATGCCACAACTGAGAAAACTACTTGATGAGTGCCAAAATGTCTTTAATATGTCAAAACACATTCTTTCATTCTTAGCTATATAGTTCTCCATGTCACATACAGTATATTTATGTAAGAACAGTTGTACCTTCCACAGACATTAAATCTTGTAGCTCTATCTTTAGCAGCTCAAATTTCCTCTCCAAATCTTGCTCTTCTTGTCTGTCACACAAAAGGAATGATAATTATTAGCAATGCATATTAAATCAGCCTCTGTTCAAACGAAGCTTTAGAGAGGTCATCATCTAAATAAGTATAGTGAAACAAAATTGGAATAAGTGTGAAAAGACATACAGTAACTGCAAATGGTCTTGTCTCCTGATCAAAGCGTTCTTCTTGTTGACCAGGGTAAACCACTCCTGAATCAGTGTCT
Source organism: Sinocyclocheilus anophthalmus (assembly GCA_018155175.1). Lineage (NCBI taxonomy): Eukaryota > Metazoa > Chordata > Actinopteri > Cypriniformes > Cyprinidae > Sinocyclocheilus > Sinocyclocheilus anophthalmus. The sequence goes on from JADLZN010007954.1 coordinate 113,056, forward strand.
CTTCTTCTACACGATCACTACCTTCAAGTGTATGATAAGAGCACAACTTCATCAAGCCACACTAATCAAATGTTTTGTCATTTGCTCAGCACAATGCATCATAATCTATCATAATCTAAAGTTAGTTAATACTGTTAATAATAATCTGGAGGTGTGTGCAAATTATTCATTTATACGTATATATATATATATATACACTTTATATATATTAGTGCTGTCAAACGATTAATCGCAATTAATCGCATCCAAAATAAAGTTTTAGTTTACATAATATATGAGTGTGTACTGTGTATATTTATTATGTATATATAAATACAAACACATGCATGTGTATATTTAAGAAAAATGTGTTGTTTATATATTAAATATATTTATATATAAATATATAAATGTATATACATGTAAATATTTCCAAAATATATACTGTATGTGTGTGTGTGTATTTATATATACATAATAAATAAACACAGTACACGTAAATATATTATGTAAACAAAAACTTTTATTTTGGATGTGATTAATCGCGATTAATCGTTTGTCAGCACTAGTGGATATGTATATATATTTACCAGATTCCATAAGTCTTCTTAGTTTCCTCTCCACAATGTCTGCTCTGCGATCTATCTGCTTCTGTTCAGCCTCCACAGCCTGCATCTCACTAAGTACATATTGACTGACATCCTGCAAATACACAAACACATCATAAACACACATGCAAATACTCACACCCATGTATACGCATTTTACAACCCTATAAAATATTGGTTTGGAGTTAGTTTACTATACAATACTATTACATATAAGCCAATCTATAAAATACTTTTTATATTTAGCCAATATTTTAAACGACTAAGTTGAATGAAAATCGTCAAATGACCTGATTCTCTCCTGCAGTGGCTTCTTCAACATTCTCTACGTTTTCTACACAAACAAAACAGAAGAACAATACATCTTAATCAAATTGTTTAAATGCATGCAATAGGTCATTTAATTTACGTCACAATAGTATACAACCAAAAAACTTTCATAATTTCTTACATTTTGCAGAAAATATGTTAAGCACAAGTTATAGATTTAACATGTCAGTGTCTTTGAGCATAAAGTTTTTGAAAAGTATGTTTTGAGTTAAATCTTACGTGACTCTGAACCTCCTTTGGCTGCTTCACTTTCTTGGACTGATGCAGCCTGGGTACAAAAACATAATGCGCAGCAGCTCAGTAATACACTGTTTATAAAGATAACTCAATGATAAGAAAATTTGAAAATAATTACCCTCACAAGGAGACAAAAATACAGTGCTATACAACCCAGTTCCAAAAACAATATCTTTCTCATGAAACAACATGAATCACATGTTCAAAAACTTGAATTAAACAGAGCGCACTCTGTAAACAAGAGCCATCACAAAACATCTATACAGTCACACATGATGAGTCCTGTATAATGATCCTGAATACTGTATATGTTTGGTTAAAATGAATTTCATGAAAAATGCATGAAACTGCAAAGTACACAGACAATTTACAAATCTCATTTCACTTAAAATGTTTAGCTTTCACGCATGATAGTTATTATCAACAATTTTGTGTATGTGTTTCAAACTCGTCTTCCAGCTCTGACCATACTATTAAATTTAAGACTAATAACTAGTGCTGTCAACGATTAATCGTGATTAATCACATCCAAAATAAAAGTTTTTGTGAGTACTGTGTATATTTATTATGTATATATAAATACACACACACACACATGCATGTATTTATTTAAGAAAAATGTTACATTTATATAAAATCTATTTATATATGATATCATTTATATGAATATAAATAGAGACGTGTAAATACATGTAAATATTTTCAAAATATATACTGCATGTGTGTGTATTTATATATGCATAGTAAATATACACAGTATGCACACATATATGACGTAATCAAAAACTTTTATTTTGGATGCAATTAACCATTTGACAGCACTAATATATACATATATATATAGAAATTACTGCAAGAAGAATTTGAATAATCTCTTCAAAACACAAAGTTTTTGCTCACCCAATGCTACTTTAATAATTCAAAAATGCGTTAAACACTAATATTATTAAATCTTATTACAATAAAAAACAATTGTTTTCTATTTTAAAATGTAACTTATGATTTTGAAGGATGATACGAGTAACGACTGGAGTAATGGCTGCTGAAAATTGATCTTTGCCATCGCAGGAATAAATTATATATTAAAATGCAGTATGTTCAAATAAATTCAGCCTTGGTGAGCATGAGAGACTTTTTTCAATTTCTTTTTTAATAATTCCAAACATCTGACTGGTAAAGTATAGTTGAAATGTTTCACCTCTGTACCGCTCTGCTGTTCGTCTGGTTCAGGCTCATCCAGTGACTCTCCCCGCAGCTTCGATCTGCGCTTTTTAACAAGATCTGCATCCTTGAGATGAGAAAAAGCCTTTGAGGTGTGAGTTCTTGGTGGTGCCACTGGAGGCTGAGTGGACCCTGATCCTCCAGCCTGGCTCGGGCCCTGCGTTCGCTTCGTTCTTGGAGGTGGCACCAAAACACCAGCACCTTCCTTGACCTCCTTTTCAGGGAAGCATCCATTGGTCTCTAGAGTAATGCCGCTGCCCTGGAGCCTTTCTGCACAGTAGCGAACAGCGGCTTCAGGATCGGCTTCCTCCCTCTTCTCTCCAACAGCGTAACTGGACTCGCTGCTGTTCTTCTCGATCTGCATGACACTGAGCTCCTGGCCCGTGAAATAGGTGCGGATCTGGTTGAGATACGTCATCACGATGAGCCTGTCGGGCACTGCCAGCAGCACCATGTCAGAGGGCTCTATCAACCTAGAGATGCCCAGTTCAGCAAAGCCATCAAACGCCTATGAATACAGGAAAGGAAATCTTCATTTTTGCCATTTGCTGATCACAGAATTATAATCATTAAGGTAAGTGCACAGCAAAAATGGCCTTGTAATTTGTTTTGTACAGTAAAACTTGAACATACAGTTTAGACTTAAAATATAACAACATTAAATAGGGTCAGTCAATTAGATCACAGTCAAAGAGAATTAAAAAAAGAAAAAAGTCATTATCTAATTTGAAAATGGGTGTATCACCTTCTTGTTGTTGCGCTTAATGTCATATGGATCCAGCATTTCATAATTTCTAAAGACAGAATAACAAACAAATAGACAAAATACTGAGTAGAACTGGGTTGATAAAAAATACATAACCCATGTAACATTTATGAAATGAGCTTAATGGCTTCTTCCACATAAAAAACACCCACACTTTATCTGGATGGAAGTGATGCAGGATGGCACAGAAAGCGAGGCCGTTTCTCCATGAGGTACTGAAGTTTGTGATCCGGACGCCCTTGTAACCTTGTGTGACCTTTTGGCACCATTCCAGCAGAGCCTGACTTGAATTCACCAAGGTCGCAATCTAGAATCGAAGGCAAAAACAAATTAACCACCTGCTCATTGATGTCACTATGGTAATATGATCAACGTAATTAAAAAGCAGCAGATTTAACAACCTCTGTTTCACTGGTTGGTGATGTGTGAGCTGTGGAACTTCCCTGAAGGTCTATGGCATCTGCTGCAGCTCTTCGTTTATTACGAACAGGCACTGTCGGCTCATTATTGGCCTTTTCTGAAACCTCATGTTGATTGGCTGACGAGGAACTGGGAATGGAGACGTCTTCTGAGAAAGAGGCACTTAAACGTTTCTTCACGCGAGGCATTGGCACAGGAAGACTGAAGGAGTCTTCAGCTAATTCTTGTCTGGATTAAAGAAAGAAAAGAAATGTTAAACAAAACTGATTTCTACATTTAAATAAACTAGTATTGCAAAATCTATTTAACTCATGTAGATATATCTCTGAAGCCTAAAAGAAATTTAGATTTAGTTTTGCGTAAACAACGTATGCATAACAACAAAATTAAACAAGCACCAACAACAGCATCAAACAATCATTTATTTATTTTTATTTACATTATGCACGCTTTTCATAAAGACAAACAGTTTAACTTAAAGGTCAAACCCATAATGAGCAAATTATTCTTAAACACATTGTTTTTGAAAACCCAACATCAAAGGAACACCAGTACTGGATGAAAAGACAGTTAGAGCACCAGTTAGAGAGCAATTACTGCACTTTTGTCAAAAATTGGCATTTGTAATGTCTACAAATGTTGCAACAGTTTATCCTATGAGACTTACCTAAATACATCTATGATAACACCTGTGTCATCTACAGTGTCCATGCTCAAATCAACCTCATCATCTCCAGAATGTACAGCATCCTTTTCTTCCTCAACACTTTTAACTTTTTCAATTTGTTGGTCTGTATCCCCTTTGTCCTTACAATGTTCACCAAGTGGAGCACCAGTCTTAGGTTTTTCACTGATAACTGTTACATCAGGTACTAACTGGCCAACAGGTTCTAAACCAGACTCCTCCAGGCCTTTTCTGTTTAGCTCTACTTCATTGGCACTTGAGGTGGTGGAATCTTCAAGACTCTCAATCTCTGCTTCTGCCCTCACCTGCGTGTCCACTTCAACAGAACATTGTTTGTTTTCTGAGAGATGAAGCTTGCCTTCTTCTTGAGGAAAGCTTGGAAGGTTCTCATCAGAGAACTTATCACTGAGTTTCTCTGAGTGGGGAATTGGGATGGGTATGCTTGCACCACTTGGTACTCCTTCAAGGACTATGTTAAGTAAATCTACAGCAGGTGGACAACTCAAGGGAACAGTGAGATCATCTGGAAATGAGCCACTTAGACGTTTCTTCACACGTAGGACCGGGACTGGAAGACTTGAATCTCGATGGTCTTCTGTTTGGGGAGCAATGGTATCTGAACCTGCTTGCGATGGAAGGGAGGATGAAGGGGCTGGAAGATCATCTGGAAAAGAACCACTGAGACGTTTCTTCACACGTGGCACTGGGACTGGAATACTTGAATCTGGATGGTCTTCTGTTTGGGGAGCAATGCTATCTGAATCTGCTTGAGATGAAGGGGTTGATGAAGGGACTGGAAGATCATCTGGGAAAGAACCACTGAGACATTTCTTCACACGTGGCACTGGTACTGGAAGACTTGAATCTTGATGGTCTACTGTTTGGAGAACAATATTACCTTGATCTGTTTCAGATAAAGGGGTGGATGAAGGGGCTGGAAGATAATCTGGAAAAGAACCACTGAGACGTTTCTTCACACGTAGCACTGGGACTGGAAGACTTGAATCTCGATGGTCTACTGTATTGAGAAAAATGTTGTCTGAATCTGCTTGAGATGAAGGGGTGGATGAAGGGGCTGGGCGATCATCTGTATAAGAACCACTGAGACGTTTTTTTGAACGTGGCATTGGGACTGGAAGACTTGAATCTTGATGGTCTTCTGTTTTGAGAACAATATAACCTGGATCTGCTTCAGATAAAGGGGTGGATGAAGGAGAAGGAAGATCATCTGCAAAAGATTCACTGAGACGTTTCTTTACACGTGGCACTGGGACTGGAAGATCAGTGCATTTGATTCGCATTTTTACTTCCGACACCTCAGGAACATTCAAATCCAGTTGTACCTGGTCTTTCATGCTCAATTCATCACCAGCATGGGTCTTTCTTTTGTCTTCAGACTGGGACATACTGGTGATGACAGAAGACAATGTACTCTTTTCTTCAAACTTTCCAACAGCTTCATCAACATTGCTGGTTTGAACTTTATTCTTCCGCCTCTGAGGAGCATGTAATTGTTTGACTGTGTCTTCCGCAGGCACTAGGGGAACATTTTCTTCACTGTTGCTATGACATGATGTTATAATTTCTTTGGGTGTGGGCTTCTCTTTGAGTTCTGGTGAAGAAATCTCAATTTTGGATACTTTTACTACATTTTCAGCTGCTTCTATCACAGAAGTCCCATCAGGAAAATAAGTGCTTGTCAGTGGGACAGGTACATCTGTCAAGCGATCCGTTTCTAAAGATGTACCCTCATCTACCAGAGCTGAAGATCTCTGGATGGTTACAATACAAAGTGGGGTATCTGGCTGTACAATTTGTGATGTACTCTGAGAATAATGATCAGTTTGTTTTATGACACAGGTGTTGTCACTCTGAGCAGTTGGCTCAGCTGGGTTGGAAACTGGTGATGATGACGGAAATGTCCCTTGAAGAATGTCTTGCTTCTTAGTCCTTCTTGGTGGCACAGGTTCTTTTGAAGCTGAAACAGTCTGTTCTGTGATAGTCCTTGGGTTATGAGAATTTATTGAAGACAGTAAGGACATAGGTGTTTTTTCTTCATCCAGCAATTCGTCCTTAGTCCGTTGGATGAAAAAAGAGACTTCTTGGACAAAATGATGTTGTGGTCTTAAGAACAAAAATACAGTATCACTACTTTATTTTCTGTTGAGATAATGAACGCACTGACTGTACCACGACACACTTATAAATCACAACCAAACATCCTGTTTAGCAAGCAGTTGTACCACTGCATGAAATGCTGTCTTCAGAAATTGCACATACCTTTGCATCATGCAACGAGTAAATAAAAGTCACAACAACGTTGGATTTGGTAATAAAAGCACAGAAGATCACAGCTTACAATCTTAGCTGAACAAATAAACGTCTTTCAAGGTGAAGTGCGTAATTTCTTTGTTTTAAAACAATTTCTCTTCCCGGTTTCATTTGCCGATACACGAGTTTTCAAAATCGTTTTAGCCTGCTTAAAGGGGTCATATGATGCTTTTTTAAAGATCATTATTTTGTGTATTTGGTGTAACAGAATATGTTGACATGCTTTAATGTTCAAAAACACATTATTTTTAAATATGTACATTATTGTAGGTCCTCTATGCCCCCCCTCTCTCAAACGCTTCGTTTTCTACAAGTCCCTCCTTCCGACAAGCGCAGTCTGCTCTTGATTGGCCAGTTGACCCAGTGCATTTTGATTGGCCGAACACCGCAAGCACTCGTCGGAAATGTAACGCCCCTTTCCATAATCGCAAGCTTCAGCTTTCAAAATAAATGTAAAGAAAGAGCCCGAAAGGGGAACAGAGTCGCGTGACAGACACAGTGATGAAGCTGGTATGTGCAGTACACAAGCCACGGTTAAGACACACTCCACTGTGCTATCTTTCCATCTTTCCACCACATGCACACACACACACACACAACACACACACACACACAAAACTCCGCATTTGAACAGTCAATAGCAAACACTTAAACTAATAACAAAACAGTAGCTGATTCAGAAGCGCCAGATTGTCATAAAAGTCTGAATTACCTCCTCTCCTAGGTTCACGAAACGGTTCCATAAAATGCATTGCTGTTCTGTTTAAGTAATCTTAAAGATTCCTAAATGCTTCTATTTTCGGAAGGCCAAATAAAGTGCTTTTGCTTTCGCCTAGAAACACACAGCGTCTTCCTGACATGGCTGCTTCAACACTAACTGTGCGGTTACTGAAACCACGCCTTCTTCTTTGCGTGCACATTTGGGCAGCAAATATTTCCACATAGTGAGGTAGAAATGTTGGGGCGTGTTAGAACGAGCCGCTTTAGTGGGGCGTGGCAGAGTCTTAACTTTTATAAACAATATCTCTTCGGATTTGAGACTTTAATCTTTGCAACATTACAGATCTTCTTTATACACCAAGAGCTTGTAACACTCCAAAGAGAAAGGAAACTTGAAATCGCATCATATGACACCTTTAAACATTTTTAATGGCCTGAATTGTGGCCGTATAACCGCATCTGTCCAAACAATGAGAAGGGGCTAAAATGAGAGGGCAATAGGTGTGTTGCATATCTGGACACAATCAATATTTGCAATTCCATTTGGTGCCACTAGGGGCACTGAAATTACACACTGCACCTTAGGGCAAAAAGCAAAATTAGACACATGGACATAAAATTTAGAGAGAAAAAAAAACAACAACCAAAAAACCAACATAAAAGCCATTTCAGTGCAAATTTGTGTGCAGATGTGAGTTGGAAAACACTAAAAGAAAAACGAATATAGCCGTGCTGCCGTTTACAGGACTTGCAGGTTGGGTTTGAATGTAACACTCCTGATGAACTCACCCCTCCTCTGGAAATAGTGTGGTTGACAACTCATCCTTCAACATTTTACTTTTTGTCACAATCTCATCATTACCAGTTTCCTCTTGAACCGAAGATGTACACTTCTGTATCAATGAGTCAACATCTGCTTTGTCCTCCTCCTCTTTGTTTATCTCATGAAGGTCAGCCTCTGTTAAAGGGGGCCACTTCCTCATTAGGCAAAAGTCTTCATCTTCAACGAACCAGCTTTCAGTCTCTTTTGATGACAGTGATGTTTCTGAACAACCACCAACCAAACGCCACATGTAGGGTTCAGCAGAATCAAAGACCTCAGACTCCGCTGCCTGTACGAGTGCCTCCAATGAATGATCACATCCAGTGGCCATGCGAGTGGCGCTGTCCTCGGGTTCCACAGAGGATGAAAGACTATCGAGAGGATCTAAAGTGTCCGTGTCCATGACCGATTCAGAGATAGAGGGCTGCAATATTGCTGCAACTGTCTCATAACTAAACGACAGCAACAATTGAGTCGTGAAAAGTAAAAAAAATTTCCAGAAAAAATTAACGTAAAAATAGGATACTATGAAATGAATTACTTTAACAAAAGAACATTTTGGAATATGGGTTTGAGTAGTTTTCATCATTTCTCAGGATATAATCTTACTAAACTAAAAAATGAAACAGGCCTACATAGATTCTAAGTGTTTTTCAAATAAAATCAAAGCAAACATGCTCAGTGATTTCACCCAGTTATGTTATTTAATCTTACCCTCTGTGAAAGACATCAACTATAGTCCTACCAAGACCAGAAGATCCTTCTTTTTCAGTGGAATTATCATCTGCCTCCAAAACTTCCCATCCTAACGCTATAGCAGTCTCTCCAGGCTCTGCAGTATCATGAGTTTTACTAGCAGACTGCTCCCCAACATGTTGCTCTTCCAGAAAAAACTTCACCTCATGGTTTTCAATACTGATAAAGAATAGTTCAATAGTCAGCATGGTCCATGATGCAATTCACATGCACCATGCGTCTCTCTCATGTACATGCACCAAAGGTGTTTTTAGGCACAACATACAGTCAGGTGATAAAGTTAGTAAAGAAAAAGTCAGATATTAATTAGGTCAAAACAAATCATGTTGAGCCATGCTTTATTGAATTATTTTGAATGACACAATGGGTGTTGTCTTTACATGAACAGGCTTGCATAAAGCTCCCATTAAGCCTCAACAATGTCAAGAAATAATATATAATACATGTAAAATAACTACAGTAAAATAAATGTGGCAAACAATGTCAAATGTCTAAACAATATATTGCACATGCAACAAAAGAACACAAATTTACTTCTAAAAGTGTTTTCACACATCACACACAAAAACATGCTATGTAACTCACCCTTCAGCCAAGGGCATTTCATAAGAACTTCCTATTTCTTTAGGATTTTCTTTAAAAAAAAAATTTTTTTGAAAATTGTTTTTTTTATAGATTTCTGAGAATACATATTGCTCAATGTTCAAGCCACACTCTAAAAATGGGTCTCTTACCAGGCCCTGTTATATCCAGTGTTTGATTTCTTTCAGATTCTATGTATTGGGTGAATTTGGCTTCAAATTTGGTGTGTTCTTGGGTTGTACTTGATGAAGATATTGCATACGTAGAAGCAGCTGGGAAATCAGAAAGCTTTGCTTCATCTGGGAAATCAGGAAGCCTTGCTTCAACTGGGGAACATGGCACTTCAGGGACCAGGTGACTAAAATCTGTTTCATTGGTTGCAGAGAATGGAGCCTCTGGAGAAGCTGGGAAGACAGTTTTCACTGGACCCTCTTCTTTTTTAAGCCTTTCTGAGCATGGAAAACCATAATTTCTGGCCTTATCGGGGCACGTAGGGGCAAGCAAGAACATGGTTTTTGAATATTCTTCATTATTCTTTGTATAACTTAAAGACCAAAACGGTCTTTCTTTAAGAGGTTTAACCCATATGGGCTTCTGAGTGGACCATATGCTTTCTTGAGACTCTTCTATGGGCACAGATTTTACTGTAGGAACACCTACAATAAAAGAAAACATTGGGCAAGAATGCCAAAGGCTGACTACATCTGGTTCTTTATGGAGATAGAAACCCTCCACTTTAACCTGAGGTAGAGAAGGGAAACCAGGTATGCATGCTTCTCTTGGGCAGGTGGGTACTAGTGCAAACATCCTCTGCAAAATATTTTTGTCTATTTCTTTATATGGAGTTGCGAAATTAAACTGGACAAGCAGCTCTGACCTCGTTCTCAGTGGCCTCTCCAACAGGGGCCTTTCATTCTCAAACCATGTTCCTGTGTTTATTCCCTCACTTGATGAGAATCCCATGATTCTTGACTTCTTTGGAATGCACTGATGTAGATCAGCCATACTGGCGGGAAGTGTAGCTTTGCGCTTGTGTGCATATGGGAATCCTGGTATTCTTTCCTTTGATGGACAGGTTGGAGCCAATGCAAACATTATTTTAGTTAATTCACTAAGCCAATCAACTCTGTAATTAAGAACAACAGGTTGCTTTTTAAAAGATACATTATACAATGTTTTCTTGTCAACAAACCAATCTAAATGCTCCTTTTTAGAAGAAAATCCTATAACATTAGACTTCTCTGGGCAAGTGGGAAGCATGTGCAGCATTATTGGCTCAGGCACAGATGGAAAACCTGGAACACAGACCGCTGATGGACATGTAGGTGCCAAAGCAAACATTCTATGACCGTTTTCTTTGCATATCTTGTCCATGTCCAAAACAACAGGGGGTTTCTTTAATGGATTTGTACACAAAATAACTGTACTCAAAGGCCAATTGGACATCTTAGGGGTCTGGATGCTCGGACAACCAGCTATATGCGAAATCTCTGGACAAGAGGTACAAATGTTTTGCATGTTCGGCTCCATCTGTGATTTACGATGTGGTCTAGATGGAAAGCCTGGAATACATGATGCTTTTGGGCATGTTGGTGCCAGAGCTATAATCTGGGAGCCTTTTTCATCTTTAATGGGGCCAAAAATACCAGTCTGTTTATCTTTTAATAAATTGCAAAAGATTACAGCTTGATCACTAATGCAATCCATGCCTTCAAGGACCCTTAGAGAAGGACATCCAGGGATTCTAGAAAGCACCGGACAGGATGGAAGGAGCTCCAACATATTTGGCTCTGCTTGGGTTTCAGGGATAGAATCTAGCATGTGTGCAGCATTTTCAGACACAAAGGTTAATATCTCATTTGCAGGCTTTGAATCATCCCTCAGTTCTGATTTAGCAATTGTAGGCTCTTGAAGAATTAATTCTTCACATGATTGAATAAGTATTTCTTCACTCTTTGGGGCAGATGTGAAATCAAGTTTTGAAGATGGAACTGTATCCACCATCATTATAGTCGTCTCTGAATACTCAACTGGGCTTTCGATATGTAAAATTGGCTTTGCTTTAGGATGTTCTTCCAATAATGATGTTTCCATGCTTAGCCACTCCTCATGATACTTTTCCTCTGGAATTGGGGTCTGTGAAGAAGTGTCAACAACAACGAATGTACACAGGGCCTCTGTGGGTCTCTTAGCAGATGGAAAGCCAGGAATTCTTGTTTCATTTGGACATGTGCATGTCAGGGACACCATATTTGCCTCATAGGGGGATTTTTCCAAGTTTGGCATTAAAATATTTTTTGGTGAGTTACGTGGCTCATCCCAAATTATACTTAAATCAGTAGGCCAGTTGATTATGTCTGTTTTACATATGCTAGATAGTGCTGTTGATGGACATCCAAAAACTCTTGTGAACAGTGGACATGATGGAAGAAGATCTACCATGTTTGGGACACACTCTTGTTGCAGTCCTGTAGGCTGATCTTCAGCTGTTGAAGGTACCATTCTATTATGATCTTTTGTAGTCTCTTCTTGCTTAAAACCTTCAGCAAACTGTTCTGGTCTGTCTTGGGATGTCCATAATACACCTTGATCCATGTCATGGTTTTTAACCAGAGTGTCTCTGTAATTTTCAGAAGGTGGAATCTGAGCACTTATGCTTTGACATCTGAGAAAAATAAGCATATAATCAGATGTCAGATGTGAGGTTGCAAGAATATTTGACTGCATGCATCATTCTGTTTACTGGCAGCCATTTAACTGATTCAGTATACGTGATGCAGGCCTAAATTGTCTCTGTTACAACTCACAAGCTGTGCTTAGCTTTCACACCATTATGCATTTAGATTAAGGGCACGTTGACCCAATGAATATTCTGTCATCATTTACTTATCTTCATGTTGTTCTAAACTTATATGGTCAAAAAACAGACGTATTTTTCAAAATATGTTAATTTGTGTCAACAGAAGAAAGAAATGCATATAGGTTTGGAACAACATAAAGGTGAGTGAATGATGACAGATTTTTCATTTTGGGTTGAACTATGCCTTTAAGAGAGCAGAGGATATAAATGTTATATACAGGTGAACAAAATCTGATGCAGTTGCGACAAGGCAAAGCAATAAATTCTCTGTTTAATGTTTCCTTGCAAAACTCACATCTCCTCAACTGTCAGTAATAGTGGCATGTCTGGTATGGCGTGCCACATTCTGCAATGCATTTTCCTAGAAACAATTGTCAAAGTATTTCATGCACTATCCACTGCCTGCAGAAAGTGCAATACAAAATGTCTTCTTTTTGAAAAAAACACTTGGGCAATTCTGAACTTACCCCCTCTCCAGAATTCCCTTTAGTCCTTCCTCACATCTTGCCCAAAAGTTCACATTCTCCTTGGCCTTCTCTAATGCAATACTTTTGTCAGAATTGTTTGCACTGGACAGGTCTATCTCAGTATCTGCTGGACTAAGCACAGTTGAAGTTTCTTGTTTATGGCCAACATCTTCTGGTGACGCTTGGGTATTATTTGCATGATACAGCATATGTGGAGATTCTGAATATGTGGATGGAAAACCAGGGATATTGGATTGCTTTGCACAGGATGGCGTAATCATAGCCATGTCTTCTATGTGGAAATTCAGATGGTTGTCATTCAACGAAGAACACATCATATCGGACTCATTCTTTGAGGACCTCTTGTACAGTTGCTTTGCATCCAAAATCCATGCACTTGAATCTATTGCTTCATTTCCCAAGTCAACAGACGGCATACCTAATGCCTTTGAAAAATGTGGACAAGATGGCACGAGGGAGACCATATCTGGTGCTTTCTTCTCAGTTACTTTTCTTGGAGCAGATGCGAAGCCAGGCAATTTAGCACTGATTGCACAAGTTGGGCGCAAAGCTACCATATGCTTAGTGAAGGCTTTATCCTTTATTTCTCTGTACTGAGGAGGAACAACATGTATGGACTGAATCTTTCTGCTTAATTGTTTTACCCATAATGGCCTTTTATTTACAGGCCACTGTAATTCTACCTCAGATATTATGCTTGATAGCATCCCAGGTACATTTGAGACTGTTGGGAAGGAATGGAACAGATAAACCATTAATTTGGGCTTTGGTGCAGATGGAAAGCCTGGGACACTTGCTTTCACTGGACAACTTGGCAAAATAGCATACATTCCTTTAAAACTCTCTTTGTCCTGATAAGCAATGTCTAGCTTGTCAAATGTGTACACTGGCAGACACCTCATACAAAGAGCTTTCTCCTTAAAAAGCCAATTATTTACCAAAGTTTTATCAACTTTGCTTTGAACTAAAGAGGGAAAGCCTGGCGTTTTAGCCGTCTGTGGGCATGCTGATAGAGTACCAGACATTATTTGTGTTTCAGGGATGAGCCACGGTGCAGAAGGAAATCCAGGTGTTCTTGCTTTTCTTGGGCATGATGGTATCAATGACAGCATATTGCTTTCTGTGACTTCATACCGAGTTGGACATGGACAGATTAAATGACACGGCTGAGATGCTAGTGTCTTCATCCAAAATGGTTTAATGTCCTTTGGCCACTCCTTAAATGAATCTGAAGTGCTTGTAAGAATGTGTATAGCTGATATTCCAGTGACACAAGAGGCTGTTGGACATAGAGGTAGGAGTTTTGTCATACAGAAAGCAATGTCTTGTTTTCGTTTTGGTGCAGATGGAAAACCAGGAGTACATGCTTTTCTTGGGCAAGATGGTACTAAGTTCACCATCTCTGTTAACTGGTCCTCTTTCAGTATGTTTAGAACTTGAGGCAAACTGGACTGGTTCCTTTGTGCTATTATCACAGATGACTGATTGTTGGGTGGCCACTGTTGGAAGACATTTTGACTGGCAAGTTCTTTTGCAGATGTAAATCCAGCAATGCAGGAAATCTTTGGACAACATGGTAAAAACCTGACCATACTTGGTGCAACTGGTTTTGGAGCAGATGGAAATCCTGGAGTCTTGGGTGCTGCTGAGCAAGATGATCTCAATGCAACCATTTTTCTTGCAGTTTCAATATCCATCTTCATTGAAGACATTGGCAAAATCTGTTCCTTGTTTTTCCTCAAATAAAATACTAGATTCTCTTTAGGCCAGCTTTCATCTGTGCAAATGACTGGATATATTGAGGATAAACCTGGAACTACACAGACATCTGGACATAATGGAAGAAGATTGACCATATAGAACGGCAAAGATGGGAATCCTGGGATGCTGGCAGCTCTTGGACAAGTTAACTGTAGGGATACCATATTTTCCACAGTGCTTTGGTCATACAATGAGCAATCCATATCTTGAATAATTTTTGCTGATTTCTCCTTTTGAATGTACTCTTTCAGTATCTTCACAGACTCATCCCAAGGCCACTTTGTGTCTTGAAAGGTTATAGATGGCATCCCAGGTACAAAAGCAGTTCTCGGACAGGCTGGAAGAAGATATATCATACTGGGAACAGATGGAGAGCTGTCAAAACTAGGCTCTTCTCTTTCCTGTTTCATCCAAGGTAGTCGGTCTACAAATAAGTCTCCTATTTGATTCTCAGCTATGTCATCAGCTAATATGGATGGTGACCAAGGAGAATGGGACTCTTTTGGGCAAGAGGGCAGCAAAGCGGCCATGCTTTTGGTGCTGAGGGACAGGGACATTAGAACAGAGATCAGAGGGAGGATGTCAAATGGATTTATAAATAATAATAAGAAAACAGACCGCGACACATACAGTATTTGCATTTTATATTAATACAGCATAAGCTTCAAACGTAACACAGTAAATATGCTGGCAAATGTGACAAGACTTCACACTTCACGTGCATCATTCCACTCTTACCCTTCATTAGTATGATCTGACTGGGACATTTCTGTATTTGAGAGCAGCTGCGGCACAGATTCTGGGCTGGACTCTTGCGCTTGTATTTCTGCTAGTTGAACACTACTTTGAAAGGGCTCTGTCTTGTCTTTATGAGGAATCGTCTCATCTTCTGTCTGCTCATGTGCAGTTGAGTGTAAAACAGCCAGCTCAGCAGAGCTCTGTGACTTCTCTGACTGATTGATCTGGACCTCAGTTAATGGGCCGGTGAATGTAAGGACCACAGCAGGTTCTGCAACATTTTCGAGGGCTGCGTGGGGGTGTACTCTATCAGACAGCTCGGATTTTGGCAGCTCAAAATATGTGACTTCAGTGATAGAAGGTGACTTTTGGTCACTGGGCAGCAGAGAGGTCATACTCTCTGGTCTAGGAAGAAAACACATCAAAACTGATGAAGTGTTCTGGGAAGATAGCAAGAACGAAAAAAATCTAAATTATACTGCATTGCATTACCTTGAAACAATGTGAATTACCTTTCTCGGAAATGAATGAAGTGTTAATGAAAAATCATGCTGTAACGCAAAGTAATTTTTAAACAATTTTTTCATGATCCTGGCATCTGTAGGAACATAACATGCTCATATATTTTTTCCCTTCATTCATTACAATGTGCCAACTTGTGTTTTAAGATACAAACTAATACAAAAAAGCAAATTAAGTGACTTTAACCCTGAATTTAAACCAAAGCCTCACAATTTCAGTAACCATTTCTAAAATTTAAAATTCAAAACTCTTTTGTTGCTTTTGTGACCTTGCGGTCAGTTGCCTAATTTGATCAAATTTATATCATAACATTGTTAACTTTTGGTTTTAGAGCAGGATTAATGTCCTCACAATTGTAAGTGATTATCAGCATTTACGAAAAACATTTATAAACACACCAAACAACATTCAGGTTGATTCAACATAATATAATACAATACAAACACAAAAATCAAATTAAATTAAATACAATTAAATAATAAAAAAATCAAATTAAATTCAATAATAAAATAAAATACATTAGGCTGTTATTGTTTCATCAAAGATTTCCCAAAAAGGTCACTCAAAGTATTAAATGCAACACTCAAGTATACCAGATATTGAAATCAAATTGTCAGTGCTTTGCTGGTGTCAACCAACACTTGTTCACTGCAATGCACTTGTTATTGAAATCAACCAATCAAAAAACTCAGTTTTCTACATATGACTCACCCTTTTGCAGGCCGCACAACCTCAAGTCCAAAAACAGGCCGTTGCTTGTCCATACTGCTGTTTGGTTTTTGGTTGGCTATACTGATGACTCCGGCTCTGCGAGGGTGAGGTTCATGGTTTTGATGAACATCTGTGGGCTTAGCATCTGCATCCTCATCAGCTGTAGAAATATACCCAGACATCACACAAGAATTACTAATATGTCAAAGAAAACACTCAAATTTATATCCAGCAGTACAATGAGAGGTTAGCTGTTAAAGCAGCTGTAGTGTACACTCACTAGAAGACACTGTATTGGGACATTCCTCCTCTGCTAATACACTTAACTGTCTGTGTTGCTCTGAAACAGAAATGTAAAATATGTCATAATAAAATAATATAGTATATCTATAACAAAATATTAAGCACTAAAGCAGCATTCCAGCATTCTACTGAGGCATTATTAAAAATCTTATCCATCTGTTGCAGTTAACACAGAACACAATATGGAATAGAGCAATTTCAAGTCTCATACATGTTTGTTAAGGTACAGATCTGCTTTTAAGATCAGTACTTAATAAAATTCATGCAAATCATACAAGCAACATGTATGTAACAACAAGCAACTTATCAATCTATCATCCATTATGATAGATATAAGTCTGTTATATGCTATATCTAACATTATACAGTTTTTCTAGTTTTTAGAAAAATGTATACTTGCATTTAGCAAAAATACATCAATTTGATCAAAAGACACTAAATACATTAGCATTTTTATAAACCATTTCAATTTCAAATAAGCACTGTTCCTTTAAACTTTCTATTAATCAAAAAATCTTTAAAGAAAGGTACTCAGTTTTCCCACAAAAATAATTTACGCAGCAAAACGGTGTTTCAGAATTCCTAATGATCCGCAATGTTTACTGAGTAACAACTAAATACATATAAATAACGTACCAACCTCATTGTTTAAACAATAGTATATTTATATTAACAGTTTGTTGTTACCAACTAGCTTTGTTCATGTGTCCTCCAGGGGGCGTAACATCATCTAATATATGATTTACAAAATAATGAGCAAATAATGTGTTTTCTGACTGTTGGTGATAATCTCCAAATTCTGTTCTCTTGTCTTGTTGAAACTTTTGTGTGTTTATGGAAAAAGCTACAATTAAAAAAAAATATTATTTAACATAATGCGTCTTAAGGGATAGTTCACCCAAAAATTAAAAGTTGATGTTTATCTGCTTACCCCAGGGAATCCAAGATGTAGGTGACTTCAGTAGAACACAAACGAAGATTTAACTCAAACCGTTGCAGTCTGTCAATCTTATAATGCATGGCAATGATAACAAAATCTATGAGAGTAAAAAAAACATTCACAGACAAATCCAAATTAAACCCTACGGCTCGTGACGACACACTGATGTCCCAACACACGACCGGTCGTTTTGTGTGAGAACCGAAACATATTTATATAATTTTTTACCGTAATACGCCACTATGTCCAACTGTCTTTGAGCATGCTCACGGCATCCGGTGCGTGAGGTGTGTCCGCGCTCTGGCGTAGTTTACGCAAGTGCCGGAAGTGAACTCTCACGCGTATACGTCACTCATTGTTAACACAGTGCACAGTCATTGTAAAACGACTGATTCTACTGTGCAACGGTTAAGTTACAAATCATCATATGTGTCTACTGAAGAACAAAGGTCACCTACATCTGATGCCCTGGGGGTTAAGCAATAAACATCCATTTTCATTTTTGGTGAACTATCCCTTTAAGACAAATGTTTCAAAAAATAGTGAGTCAGAAATACTGAACAGTTTTATAGTTATGATGGATCAGTCCACTGGGAAGAATGGAATGTTTGGCCTTCCGACACTGTACTGTTATGCAAGAAATGTTGGAGTGTAATCTAAAACAAATCTCACTAGCTCAAAACATTTAAAATCAGTTTGCTGTTATCTACTCAATGTACAACACACATATTCACAGCAAACAAACACAGAATGAGAATGAAGCGCAGATAAAGGTTCAGGCCAGCATATGTACCTGAGAGTGTGTCAGTGGATGGGACTGAAATGGAGGCAATAACAGGGGCTACAGTGGACATTTGGGCATAAACGTGGGGGTCAGGGATCGTGGATGAGGGTGAAGGAAGAATGAAAGGAGAGGAAGAGAGAGGATAGGAAGAGAAAGGAGAGGAAGGGGCATTAACAGGAAAAGGGGCTACTGGTCTGCGCACATTAGGTCTAACCACTGTGGGCACAACCTGATGCCTCCATTCGGATGTCTGGACCTCTGGGAGAGGCTCTGAGGTTAACATTAATCAGATGAGAATGGAAGATGACAGAAAAAGGAGAGAATGATGAGGATGAGGAGATGAGTGCAGAGAGGAAACAATTTAAATGGTTTAGGTTCACCCCACAATGACATTATTTTTTACTTTTATCAGGTTCATATGGAAGCAGTAAATTAATGACAACGTGTCTTTAAAACAACACCTACTAGTGAAGTTTGGCATCAATGGTTCTTTCCGTAGAAGAAAAAAGGATGTTCTGACTGCTATACATACTTTTTTTTGCTGTAGTATTGGTATTTGTTTTATAAATGCAATGATGCCCATGATCACAGACATGTCATATGAGGGAAAATTGAGCCAAATTTAGTGTGTTACATTCAATAATTACAGACCTGGATCCAATGTCTAATGCAATAAAGTTTTTTTTGTTTTTTTGGTGATCATCAATCAGGCCTTATTTCTCGTCATTTATGAATATTATACTTTTTTATTTTATTTAGTTTTTATGTTTACTTAATTTATATTTTATTTATTTGTGTTTCATGTGTATCTATTTACTCAAGCTCACTTGCACTCCTATTTTTATATTTAAATATTTTTTACATGTTTGTTGAATGTGTTACAATTAATACACATTTACACTTAAATATTGATATAGTCATTTTATGTGCTTTCTCTTCACTCGTCAAATTTCTATAGTTTTTACACTAGTGGGGCCCACTTTCATTATCTTGCCTAGGGCCCCACAACCCTTCAGGCCGGCACTGCATATCTCTCTCCTGATTCAGACTTTTTCACTGGAGAAAGCAATTTTATGAATAGAGGACTCATATTTTAGCCGAAACAACATTTAAAATGTCTTAATAATGGATTTGTTTCTTGCAAACAAACAGATTTTCGCTTAAACAAGACATTAATTTATGGACTGGAGTCATGTGGATTGCTTGTGGATTATTGTGATGTTTTATCAGCTGTTGTGTCTCATTTTGATGGCACCCATTCACTGCAGAAGATTCATTGGTGAGCAAGTGATGTAATGTTAAATTCTCCAAATCTGTTCTGATGAAGAAACAAACTCATCTACATCATGGATGGCCTGAGGGTGAGTAAATATTCAACACATTTTCATTTCTGGGTCAACTATTCCTTTAAAATGCATTTAATTTAATAAAATGTAATTTATTTAAATGGTGCTTTATACAATACAGATTGTTTCAAAGCAGCTTAATAATAATTGTAATGTAAAATTTCAGTGTTGCTTTAATTCTGTTCAATAACATGAGTTGATGTTGCAAAGTGACATTTATCATTATTTTACTTCCAAATGCTATTTTCAAAAGCCAGCAGTTTTGGAACATCATGAGGGTAAGTAAATGATAACAATTTTCATTTTTGGATGAATTATCCCTTTAAAGGCATGGTTGATGAGGATTAGAAATTTCACAATATTCATGCTCCATTGAAAGGGCATCCAAAACCCTATAACAATGCATGATTTTTTAAATCTTGAACTCAGCAGATGAAAACTAATCATTTCATCAGTTTAACACATGCAAACAGGTTTAGAATACAGTTATCCTAGAGTGCTTGCTCTCTACCTGACTCGGCAACAACAGGTGCAGTGACCATAGGACCAACATCAGGAGTGGAACTTAGAGGAGCATCAGAAAGAGTGAGATGAGGAGATGACAAGAAAGTAGAAACACATGGATACGGGTTGGACTGAGAACTAGATGAAGCAGCAGGAGCAATGGAGGGAGAAACCAGTGATGCTGGAGCAGGAGAGAGGATGGCAGCTGACAGGGTTTGAGAGCAAGAAGTAGAGACTGACTCAACGCTGGGCATCTCAGAGGAAGGAGCCACACTGGGAGATGTTACAGCAGAACTGGGAGTAATGGTAGAGTCTATTGGTTGAGGAAGCACACTGGATGAAGACGTTGCAGGAAGGGGGACATGCATTAGGGGAGAGGTTTGTGCAGGAGGAGAGGAGGTCACTGAGGCTGGATGACACTCTTGATTAATGTGTTCTGTAGAAGTAAGAGGAGCAGGACACAGAGTAGGGTGCAGCTTGGAAGGCCTCCACTCTTTTTGCCAAGATACTGGAGTTTACCATAGTAAATAATAACAGTGCATGTATGATAAAGTAGACAGTGTTTACAGGGGAAGAAAGAAGAAAAAAGAAAAAGGTATGATTAGCATAGATTTGCAAATATGTTTGAAAAAAATGTAAAAAGAGAACAAGGGAAATTAAAAAAATTTTTCTTTTTCTTTTAAATCTTATGCCACAGCCATCTGCTACTTGCTATTGTTAATTAGAGGAAGATGGTATTTATAATTTAGGGTAGGGGATATTGATATTCTAGAGAGTCACCAATGTTTTGGTTAATCTTTCCATTACATACAAATTACGTATTTTATTCCAAAAGTTTGGGGTTAGAAAGATTATTTTATTTAAGAAATTAATACCTTCATTCAGAACGTGAATAACTGTTTATCAAACGTGACCGTAAAGACTTTAGAATGTTACAAACGTTATATTTCAAATAAATAAATCCTGTTCTTTTGACCTTTCTATTCATAAAGTATCCTGACAAAAGTTTCGAGTCCACAAAAATTTAGTAGCACAACTGTTTTCAACATTGATATGTTTCTTGAGCAGCAAATCAGAATATTAGTGATTTCTGAAGGATCATGTGACTTTGAAGGCTGGAGTAATGATGCTGAAATTCAGCATTGCATCACGGAGAAATTACATTTTTAAATATATTGAAATAGAAAACATACATATTATTTAAATCTTACTGCTTATTACTTTTACTGTATTCAAATAATGCAGACTTGGTGATATAGAGACTTCTTTAAAAACAAACAAATCTTGCGAACGCCAAACTTCTGAACAGTAATCTATCTGGTAAAACTTGGTCAACTTTTAGGAGTACACAAGTATATGAACAGACTTAAATCTAACAAACATGGACTAAAAGCTATAAGACTCTTTCATAGGGTCTTTCACAGTGACTTTATAGCTCTTTATGACCTCCAAATCATTTTCAGAAAGCTGGGTACTGAACATGAAATTTGTGGTTCAAATTAAACTTAAATTAAAATGGCATCAAATTTAAAAATGTGTTATATATAAACATCTGCCCCATGTACCTGTCTCAGTGGCAGAGGGCATGCTTGTAGGCTTTGTAAGGGCGGAGCCTGGATCAGCCAATGAGGCGCGATAGATTTTTGAGGGCCGTGATGAAGGTAAAGTCATTGTGCCTTGAGGGGATGAGCCAAACTCAAAGGAGGTGGGGTCGAAATCAGAAGGGGTGGAGTGTGAAGAGGGAAAACTCTGAGGTCTCCAGGTCTTGCTACGAGCAACAGAATGAGTGGCTAAGTCAAGGGAGAAAACGATGAGATAGAAAAGAGAAGAATGAAGAAAAGACAGAATGGAAGCAAGGTGAAGCAGCAACAAGACAGGACCCCCCAATTCTCTTGCAGTCGTTAATCAAAGCATCAAGTTGAATTAGTAACGCCCCAAAGAAAAAAAACTAATAAATTAATAAATCTCACAATATTAAAGAAAACAAAAATTGCAGCAGTAGCCAATGATATCTATTATTGCTCTCTGTTAGGGTAAATGGCATTTCAAATTAATAACTTAAATCGCCGAATGAACTAAAAGAAGAAAACAACAGCCTGGTTGGTTGGAGATGGTGCCCGTGACTACGGAATGTTTGGCTGAGGGCATATAGTGCTCTGCGGCGCTGGGTGTCTGACTCTTGTCTTCCCATGAGATAAGACTCTGGACGGGTTCTTCTGTGGCACGGCCCGTTTCGGACTCCCCCTCCTCGGAGCTCCCTGATGCCTCTGGCTCCATGGCACTCCAACTGGCCTTGTTCAGGCCCAAATGGCCGAGCATGGTCTGAGAGAGCCGCGTGTCCGAAAAGCGCGCCCACTCAGCAAACAGAGGCTCCACCACGTAAGTCATGAAACCTGGTGGCAGAGAAAAAGAATCAGAGGCAGAGATCACTAGATCAGCCAGACCTTATAAATAAATCATTTATCGTAATGATAATTATAATGCGATTATTACATAATTACTATATTATAAACACACATAATAAAATAAAAAAAACAAACGCAAATTTATATATTTAAACATTGTAATATTATTACATTGTAATACTATTATTACTAGGTATAATTTTAACACTATTTATATATTTTACACACACACACAATAGATCTATCCTAATATATATATATAATATATATATATATATATATATATATCTATCTGTCCTTTTCTTTTTTTCTGTTTTCTGAACAGTTTAATTATGTTTTATTATCTTAATAAATATGCACTCATATGCGCACATTTCCAGAACAGAAATCTAAACACTGGATAAAGCCAGGTTCAAAAATCTTTTCATTTTGTTGACATAGATTTAAGCTTTCATAGAAGGGATTTATTTCTTTTATTATTCAATTTAATAATGCTTACAAACTTGTGCATCTCTTTTTATCATTCTATAAAACAGAAAATACTGTCACCACCAGAACAAAACAAACATTCAACATATGTTTTTAGGACTAAATGTTATAAATCAGCCAATGGTCTATGAACAAGCACCCTCCTGATACTCTCACAATATAGATAAGATAAACTACAGTTAGTTTATGTGTAAGTGCACTGACGTAGTTCTTTCTGTTCTTTTGAGTCAAACAGGTCTTTAAAGATGTGTATTGGAAATTACTACGTCAAATAAAATATAATAAACACTTAATGTGTATTTTGAAGTTTTCTTCCACTAGTCTGAAACAACAGTTAGGAAGGAAAATTCACAAATTCCTCAAACTGGACAGTGCCGACAAAACTGTAGTGCTTGCCTTAAAGATAGATATTTCATATATGACTATATATCATATATATATATTATATTTTTTTATTCATTTTCTTTCTCCCCTATTCAGGGAAGAATGCTCCATTTCTACCGATTTGAACCCTGGCTATGGTGTTGGCTTCACTCGCACACAGTGTCCCTGTTTCAAGTTTTATGCTTCTTTTCAAATGTCACCTAATAGGATGATGACAACAAAGCACAATGATTATCTTTTGAACACAGTGAACTAACAGCACACGTAAAGAGCATGGTCATCATGAGAGCTGGGTACCTTGGTGGAAAAATTCCTCCGTGACCTTCTCACTCCACTGTTTGCTGAGCTCCCATGGCCTACATGGGTTACAGATATCCGCACACTTCAGGGCCATCTGGAACACATGCGAATTTATGGCCAAAAGTGTCTGTCTTTATTTAAAAATATGGTATGCAGTCCCTTCCATTTAAAAACGGGACAATCAACTTTTAAGGGACAAAGTACATTAAAGTCAGCATTAGAATTTTTTATAATAATTTTCCTTTTTTATTTAAAGCAAACATCTCAAATTTTTTCAGTCAAAGCTGGCATATAAAAAGTATATATAAACCGCATAATGTTTGTTTTTAGTGACATTAATACTGAATTCCCACCTGCAGAACAAAATGTCGATGAGAAGCGTTTCCTAAACACAAGTCGTTCTCATCCAGATGTGTCCTGAACCGGGACAGGTACTCATTCTGTCGGCTGATATCTGTGGCCAGAATGAGTGATCCCAGCTGCCTCTCTATACTCAGACTGTTAGAGACACCAGTTAAAGTCAGTCAGTCATAACAGAGGTCATTTACATAGAGAAGTCTTAAAGAGCTAGTAGGAAAAAAAAGGCTTTTTTTTTTGTTTGTTTTTGTTTTTTTACAAAAAGAGGATAGAAAAATAGAATGGAAAAAAGATGACTTGTTTGTGTTGTAATAAGCCGTCATTAATATTAACAAAAATACTTTAGGCTAAAACGAAATGGAGATAGTAACCTGTCTTCCGCAGGAAGATTGGAAAAGAGTTCGGTCTCTCTGAGCAGACCCACTGCAGACCTCCAGTGATGGTTCTCCAGAACTGAGGTATTCTACAGAGCGACACAAACACACCTCAGTGCTGACTGACTTTGACATCTTTACAAATACAGTAATTTACTTAGAACATAAAGAGGATTGTGGCGCTAACGATGTGCTTAAATCCCATTGGATGGTGCTCTAACCCGGTACAAAGCTGCAAGGTAATGGTTGGTTTTGATGAGGAAAGGCTGGTTGACTCCAGGGTGGTCCAGATCGTGTGTGGCTGCGGCCAGCAACCCTAAGAGGATGTCGAATGATGTGAGGGACTCGGCGAGCTGTGAAAACACACAGACGACTATAAGACTACATGTAATCATCAAAAGTGAATTTAAGGTACATTTAATACAGGGACAATCACCTTGGGTTCTCTCAGG
>JADLZN010007955.1:0-55000 GCA_018155175.1 Sinocyclocheilus anophthalmus
GTTTATTTAAAATCGCCTTAGACCTGAGGATACTAATGGAAGTCCTGACCTGTCTTCAAAGTATTGAACCTAAACTTGTGCGCTGACACTGGTTGGACATCGCACTTGCAGATCCAAGTCGAGTCATGATAAGTTCTAGTGTAAAGGGGCTACCTGATGTTATTGATTTTTGAGAGGAACTTAAATATTTTTAAACAAGTTAAATAGAGAAGTATCTGGTTGAATGATAAAGAACTGATACAGTCTGAGCAAGATTTTAAAGATTTCAGCAGGGCTGCACAATTTGGAAGAGTAATCATGATTACAATTATAGCTTCCTTGATGACCTAATTGTTATTACAGCATCATATTTACTTGCATTAAAGGTTACTGCTTATGTTTTTTCAGCCTTAAGCACATGAATGCAGTGGCCAATGAGATACCAATTTAACCGATGTTAGTAATCGAAATTACAGTACCAAAGGAAAATAACTGACCACCAGTGCTAGGTAGAGTACCTACAAATTGTAGTCCCTTATGGATTTAAAATTAAATGCAAAAAAATGTAGTAAAGTAATCCATTACATTACACATTTTAGGTAACATATCAGCTACTTTTTTTTTTACATTATCTTTGACCTAACTCATTTATCACATTTTAATAGGATAGTATTGGACCATATTAATATAAAAATACAAGAAGAGAAAGAAAATAAATTCCATTCAGTGTTATTATTAACGTAAAGTGCATTAAACATCACATCAAGGTTTTCCAAACTGGGGTCCATGAAGGAGCTGCAAAGGTTTCGTGAGTTAGTGAAAAGCTAGTAAGTAATTTTTAATAAAATTACTAGTAAAATTTATAAATGTAATATTTTTTTTAAATAACCATCAACATAAAACGCCTACTAAAAAGATGAAATATTTTGTTTACCTCTGTGTCATGTGGCCATTAACCTCAGAAAACCAAACAGCAAATGTTTTATTTAATTATGAACTTGTTACCTTAAAATCTCGGGGGTAGTCAAGGAAATAGATTAGGACAAACATAATAGGCTGACAAAAAAAAAAGAAAAGGGAATATCTTGGTCATTCAAGTAAAAATGTATATGTTCATCAATACTTGATGCAATGTTGAGAAAATACTTTGAAAATTGAAATAATTTTTGTATTTCAATTCAAATGCTATATGGCCAGGAGGTCAGTATACCTAGTACCTAGTAACTGGTGTTTGTGTGAATGTCCACAAAACTGGAAGACTTTATATTAGCAGTAGGAAAGAAAATATTAAAGATGAAAAAGAACTATGGAGAATCATGAATAATTTGTTGCCATTGTGTGAATAATATCTACTCAGCAAAAAGTAACTCATAGTCTGAAATATGTTTTGGAAAATGTAACAACATGATTATATAATCCAGATTACATGTATCTGGTTATCCCACACTGTTGAGCATTTAGATTTTTAGTGTAATCCTTCAGCTCTACCTTTCAGTTTGTACTGCTGATAACGTTATTTAAATTTCTCTTCACTGCAGGTGCTGTTAGGCAGAATCCCCTCACTGGAAGGGCTTCAGATAAAGACATTGAATTTAACTTTATAAAGTGGCTGCACCTGGCTGGAGACCGAGATGGTGGGAGGAAGGAGAGAATGAATAAACAACAGTGCATTGCTGACCCCAATTAGACAGTTCGCAGCATTACTAACAGCAACACACTTCTCGAGTTTAATATGATTTGTTCTTAAAAACTGATTCCAACTCAAATTTTTCCATTTAATAATTTTTTGTTTGAATGTTGAAAGTGTCTGTTGTATATACTTAAAAATTGATTTCAACTCAAATTTTTCCATTTAATATTTTTTTTGAATGTTAAATGTATGTCTGTTGTATATTCTTAACAACTGATTCCAACTTGAATTTGCCCATTTAATATATATATTTTTTTAATGTTAAATATGTCTGTTGTGTATTCTTAAACTCAAATTTGCCCATTTAATTTTAGTTTTGTTTTAATGTTAAATATGTTTGTTGTATATTTATTAAGAACTGTATTAACTCGATACTGAGTAGCTGTTTTTAAACATTTAACCTGCATTGACAAAAGTAAATTATTTTATTTACATTTTTGTAGTTGAGCGTGTGATTTACTCTCTAGTTAATACGACTTTTACATATACTGTCAGCCGCATGTGGGCCACATTAGGGCAGTGAGGTCTTAACAGAACTCAGCCTTACTAAAATGAAATACAAGGCCCATATATGGGCCACATAAAAATGTATTACTTGGCTCATGATAGGCAGAGTTATGGCACTGGTTTGGTTCAGTTCTGGCTAAAAACATATGGGCCAATTTTGGGCCGGCGAACACATACTAATCTGGGCCACACTTTAGCTGTAGATTTGGGCCAGATCCGGCCAAAGGCAATTTGCTGAATGGGTAAGCGTGAGGCCAGAAGAAGATGATGGTGATTAGTGAATCTGAATTCACCCTGGAGTAAAGTACAAACTTGTGTAGAGACCCAGTATCTGCCACAAGAGACACGAACAACAGGTGTAGTGCCGAAATGTGCACCCTGCCAGATTATGCACCCCCAAGTATTGGTAGGTGGTGGGGGAGGGGTGGTAGGATTAGGCAATCAGGTAGCGACCTTCAACGAGGGGGTGCTATCTGGCAGGGGTGCAGAATTCGGCACAACACCGGACAAAGTGAGGCAGAGAGATTTTAAAAAGTAACTTTTAGATGTCGTCCTGTCCTCATTTGACCTGTATGTGACTTGCATCTGAAAAGATCTCCTATGTAGTATGAGTCACAGAGTCTGTTTTTTTTTAGAACACTGAAGAGCACACAAAGAAAACATGTACAAAATAAAACTAATTTTCTTTCAGTACGCCACCGTCTCTCTAACGTCACACTCTGCATTTACCAAAATATCCAGCAGGGGGAGACATTGCTTCTGAGAAATATGAGTCCATTTTGGCACCTGCTCGGATCTTCTAGAAACGTGGAGGTGGTTAAAGTCTTTGGATTTTTGGACTCAAGCTAGAAAAAGGTTTCTGTAAAGTACGTCTGCATTTCTGTTACCTTCATCCATGTGACACATGTATGTTGTGATGCATATTTGTAGCTTGCTGTTTTTATTTCAAATCTGCTTGGGTCCCCCCCCCCCCCCCCCAAACCCAACCCCCCCAAAAATGGCCTCGGAGAGAATAAAGAGTAAGCAATCAGAAAAGAGCATGAGAAGAATGCGAAGCAGGAATGCTTCCGTTCATTTCCGCTCCGCTGCTTTGGTTCTATAATATCAGCTTTCTGGTGGAGGGTGAGTTTTGAGCTCAAGTGATCGTCAGGTGAGCCTGTCTGCCTGAGATTGCCCAGCGCTAAATGACAGTTTAAGATGCTCTGGAATCTTACATTGCTGGGTAATAATTTTTAGGTTTTCTCTGTCCTTTTGCTGAGGCAAGTCTAGACCCACTTTAACATCATTCAGACCGTGCATATGACCCCGGTGGAGGGACAAGCATAGAATACTCCCTTTAGTAAAACAGTAACACCAAACACTTAAATCCATGTCCTCTAGAGCAATTGGGCTGTGGAGTAGAACGGGTAATCCAAAACTCAGGCATTTATGCTGTGTGTAGAATGTTTCACCTGGTTTCTTGGTGTCCTTTTGAGTTGACACGGACAGTGTGTGTGTGTGTGGGTGTGTGTTACTGGGAATGTGGGCGGATCTCAGAAGGGAGGAAATCATCAAAACCTTTTTTGTATCCTGACCTTTCTGCTTTTAATGAATGTCATATAGAATAAAGAGGGAGTAACGGGTGTGTGTGTGGTGTGTGGGTTGTCCTCGCAGGCCTGTGTTGTGAGTGTCAGCTGAATAGACCTAGATGTGTACGTTATACGTTGTCTTCCTCTTTCTCCCTCCTCTCTCTGTCTTTCTTGATGTAATAAAAGGTTGGAGATGCTGAAGCTCCGTCTCTCATCACGATTCAATGCTCAGCTACATCGCAGATGCCTGGAGACCATGACTCCTGCCAGACTTTCAGGCTAATTACATTCAATCCTTTCACACTTATTCAGCCTACTGTTCAATAATGAACATTTTCTGTGAAGAAATAGAAAAAAAAATGTAACGTTGACACTGACATTTGATCTACAGTTGCATATTGTCACATCTGGGCCTATTTTATGAAAGGATTAATTTACAAATCAGTATTTTGTACTAACAAAAGAATGTAGCTGGAAAGTCACATTTTCTTGGAATCTAACCAAAAATTTGTACCGGGTTTTAGGTTATGAGCAGAGCAAAGACAAGGACAAGTGTCTGTTGAAAGATAAAACTGGAGTAAGACAGAAGGTCCTTGTGTCTTTGCAGTCATCTCTGTCTCTCATCTCAGAGACTTGTGGCCTCACTTGCGTCACTTGCTCACTTTTTTTCCATTGAATTCTTTTGGTGGATATGACAGTCTATTTTTAGATGAACCACTGTTTTATTTAATTTTAAGCTATTTTCAATCTCAGATTCAAAAAAAGAAAAAGAAAAAAGCAATCACTAAAAACCTGAATTAGTGTGATTAAACCGTGTAATTTTTATAATATAAAAATATTTATTTAATCATTTCTGTAGTGCTTCAGGACACTTAAGAGCTCCTAAAACCCCCTTTTGCTTCTAAATAGACCTAGACACATTTAGTCAGCCGGTCAGTCAGCGGTCTGGGACAACTAACGCTTCAGGAATCTCCTGCCTGCTCAGGGCCCTTACCACTCTGAACAACAGACCCACCAAAACCTACAGTAAACACCACCAAAGGAGAGTAAACAGATTCACACCTATCAGTTCCAGTTTTCTCTTTATGTCTGTGGGTGCATTATCAACATGTAATGATGCTATTTTTGATTTGTCCCTTAGTTAAATTAGTTTCTCCACCTCGCGCATGATGGTGGTCATCCAAAGTTTGCACTGTACAAACAGAGATTCTTTATGACACACACAGTGGATTTACAAGCAGAGGGACTATTGGAATCTTCCCTTGTGTTTTTAGTGATGTCTGTTTTAACAACAACAAAAACATTTAATTATTATTTAAATGCAACAAGTAACTATTAATGAGAGCTGGCCTTGGCACAACATATCACAACATTCGTGCAATGGTGCAATTAGACACAGTTAATGTGTGCAGTTATTAATTAATTAATTAATTTCATACCAGATATTAAAGGATGGTTTCAAATAAATAAGTAAAATAAAAACGCCTATATTTATAGTAGTCATATGGTGACCCTGGACCACAAAACCATCATAAGTAGCACGGGTATATTTGTAGCAATAGCCAAAATTACATTGTATGGGTCAAAATTATAGATTTTTCTTTTTATGCCAAAAATCATTAATTAATTAAAGAACAATTTTTCCTACTGTAAATATATTAAAACTTCATTTTTGTTTAGTAATATGCATTGCTAAGAGCTTCTTTTAGACAACTTTAAAGGCAATTTTCTCAATATTTGAATTTTTTTGCACCCTCAGATTCCACATATTCAAATAGTTGTATCTCGACCAAATACTGTCCTATCCTAACAAACCATTTTTGAAAGACTTTCCACTTTTTTGTGGTTGTATGTGGTCTCAGTTCACATATTATCAGAATAATCATAATAAAAAAAGTAATAATAACTGAAAAATAAATCATAATTTTACTCACCTCATGTTGTTCCAAACCTGTATGACTTCTTTCTTTCAGTGAACATAAGAAATATTCTGAATTTTTTTTTCCATCAATAACTGAAAGACAATAGGGGTCCAATATTGTTTAACCAGTTTTGTCCCACGCTTTTTTCAGTAGCGACACCCTTTGGAAATTTTACAACTTGTACACCACAAAATTATTTTGTCACACTATTTAAATTTCTAACTTCGATGTGCATAATTTTATTTTTTGATATTATTAAAAATTTGTCCATCCAATGTGGCAAATCAGTAGGTAGGCTATTTCTAATGAATAGCCAATTTAATATGACAGATTTTTAATGTAGGGGGGCTTTTATCATATGTAAACCATTATTTAATTACCATTATCACGAGCTATCTCACAAATTTTGCTCACATCAGTGTTTTTTTTTTTAATTTTGTTACAGTGGGGTATTTTGGTGTCAGTAGCACGTATAGCTTGATTTAAATTGTGAATTGAATAAAAAATGACAAGTAGCAGTCAGTAATAAAAGAAGAACCAATAAAGAAATTAAGTAAGTGATAGCACAAGAAAAAATAACGACAGGCCCCTTCAATTACATTAATTACCTTTTTAGTTGTTCAGGTCATGTCTAACAGTAGGGTTAATATATTCACTTTTTTTTTATTTTTTACCATTAATCCAAATATGTGTTTAGTCCCTTAGAAAGCTATTATTATCAGAACAGTTGAGCATACATAGGGTTACAGATCAATGAATGAAGTGGAGCGTTACCAGAGTTGCCCATATACCACACACACCATGTTACAGCACAGTAGGGCTATTGCAGACAGAACAATACTTGTCTACATCGATTTTTCCTTCGTCGCAATGTTTTGAGTGGACTTTGCTGTTCCAATGAGCATGAACGGTATGCGAGTGGAGCGACTGAGTGGAGCGCACACGCATAGAGCGGGATAATACGCCATGTGAAAGTGAAACCTGAGCGGTGTACTCATTTTCGGCAGCTGAAATTTCGGTGCATCTCTAATTATTTTGGATATTATATAATAGATGCTTTTTTGAATATTTTAGCAATTTAAAAATATAAAAATTTGTTATTAAGATTTTTTTACACTGCACCCCTGCTCTCGACAGATGGCACCCTGGTTGGGAAACACTGGTTTAGACCACAAAGTTCTTCAATATATAAAAGAAAGTCAAACAGCTTTAAAATGACATGAGGTTGATCTAATAACTTGAAATATCCCTGATATTTAACCAGTGTAAATATCTCGCAACACTGGTGGATAAGATAATTGAGATGAAAAAAGGGAGGGAAAATGATTTTTGGTGAGTATATGACCATGTGACCATGTTTGTGCTAGTGAGAGTGAGTTCTCATCTTTGTGCATGGCTGCAGGCCCCAAGGGTCAAAATCACTAAGCACTGTCATTAAGAGATTGTTGATAAGATCAACCAATGCATGTAGTTCACCCAAAAATGAAAAATTGCCGAAATTTTACCCTCACCCACATGCGGTTCCAGACCTCTATGAAGTTTTTCTTTTTCTAGTTTTGATCTTAAAAGAGATATTTGAAGAGTTGTAACCAAATAGTTGCCGTAGCCATTGCTTCCCTGTATGGTGAAAAAATACTCTAAGGCAATGGCTACCAGCACTGTTTGGGTTACCAGCATTCTTCAAATATATTGTTTTGTCTTCAACCGCAAGAAGAAATTCATTCAGGTTTGGAACAACATGAGGGTGCTATTGGAGGCTTACAAACATAAATCATGTTCTAATTTTTAGTGTTGCTCTGTACATCTCATAATATTACTTGAATGTAGTTATACAAGACAGAAAGAAATTGGGACATGTAGATGTGTAAAAAGTGTATACAGGTTTGATTAATATATATGATGTCTAAACATTTTGGTGTGCTGATTGTAAAGGTGTGTAGAGCTGTATTCACAGCTTGTGAAGCTGTATATTTAATTATAACTTCGCTAATATAATGAAGTTGTGTGTATGTGTTGTTGTGGACATTGATGTGTCAAGAGTTACAGTAAATGATAATGCTGCTCTTTGCCGAGAATGTCAGTGACCTATGCTTGGCGCATGCTTGCTTGTGCAAGTGTGCTGGTAAGTGTGTATATGCATTGTGTCTTTGTGTATGTATGTGTGTTTCTGTGAGAACCATGTTGGAGTGCTTTAGCGAAGCAACGTAGCGTGCAGTTCAGGAGTGATGTGGGTTGAGCCGACCTGACCGAGCACCGGCCCTCCACTAATCCTGCCGTTTTCAGGAGCCCTGGCCCGTACTTGATGAGCTTGGGTAAGAAAAGGGGCAGCTCTTTCTCTCGCTCGCTTTTCCCTTTTTCGTTCCCTCTCGTTCTTTCATTCCCTCTCACTTTTTCTCATGCACCCCCTCTCAAACCCCAGCCCTGCCTGGAGCCAGTGTGCAAATGAATGAGTTCCAAATGTTTACTCAGCAGTTCTCTCTCTCTCTCTCTCTCCTTCTTCCTTCCATCTCCATCCTCTCCTCCTCTCTTGCTCTGACAGATATAGCAAGGTGACACCAAGCTAATTTTTCCAACATCTCTTCCAACACACCCACCACCATTTATATATATACAGTGGGGGAAAAAAGTGTTTAGTCAGCCACCAATTGTTCAAGTTCTCCCCCTTAAAAAGATGAGAGAGGCCTGTAATTTTCATCATATTTATACCTCAACTATGAGAGACAAAATCACATTGAAAATCACATTGTAGGATTTTTTAATAATTAATTGGTAAATTCCTCTGTAAATAAGTATTTGGTCACCTACAAGCAAGCAATATTTCTGGCTCTCACAGACCTGTAACTTTCTTCTTTAAGAGGCTCCTCTGTCCTCCACTGGTTACCTGTATTAATGGCATCTGTTTGAACTTGTTATCTGTATAAAAGACACCTGTCCACAACCTTAAACAGTCACACTCCAAACTCCACCAGGGCCAAGACCAAAGAGCTGTCAAAGGAAAACAAAATTGTAGACCTGCACCAGGATGGGAAGACTGAATCTGCAATAGCTAAGCAGCTTGGTGTGAAGAAATCAAATGTGAGAGCAATTATTAGAAAATGGAAGACAAAACAGACCACTGATAACCTCCCTCGATCTGGGGCTCCACGCAAGATCTCACCCCCCGTGGGGTCAAAATGATCACAAGAACTGTGAGCAAAATTCCCAGAACCACACGGGGGGACCTAGTTAATGACCTGCAGAGAGCTGGGACCAATGTAACAAAGGCTACCATCAGTAACACTGTGCTGCCAGGGACTCAAATCCTGCAGTTCCAGACGTGTCCCCCTGCTTAAGCCATTACATGTCCAGGCCCGTCTGAAGTTTTGCTAGAGAGCATTTGGATGATCCCGAAGAGGATTGGGAGAATGTCATATGATCAGATGAAACCAAAATATAACTTTTTTGGTAAAAACTCAACTTGTCGTGTTTGGAGGAGAAAGAATGCTGATTTGCATCCAAAGAACACCATACCTACTGTGAATCATGGGGGTGGAAACATCATGCTTTGAAGCTGTTTTTCTGCAAAGGGACCAGGACGACCTGGTGACGAAGACGGAAATGTCCATGTATCGTGAGTTTTTGAGTGAAAACCTCCTTCCATCAGCGAGGGCATTGAAGATGAAATGTGGCTGTGTCTTTCAGCATGACAATGATCCCAAGCACACCGCCCGGGCAACGAAGGAGTGGCTTCGTAAGAAGCATTTCAAGGTCCTGGATTGGCCTAGCCAGTCTCCAGATCTCAACTTCATAGAAAATCTTTGGAGGGAGTTGAGAATCTGTGTTGCCCAGCGACAGCCCCTAAACATTACTGCTCTAGAGGAGATCTTCATGGAGGAATGGGCCAAAATACCAGTAACAGTGTGTGAAAACCTTGTGAAGATTTACAGAAAACGTTTGACCTCTGTCACAGAGGGTATATAACAATACAAAGGGTATATAACAAAGTATTGATATTAAATTTTGTTATTGACCAAATACGTATTTTCTACCATATTTTGCAAATAAATTCTTTAAAAATCCTTCCATGTGATTTTCTGGATTTTTTTTTTCTCATTTTGTCTCTCATAGTTTAGGTATACCTATGATGAAAATTACAGGCCCTCTCATCTTTTTAAGTGGGAGAACTTGCACAATTGGTGGCTGACTAAATCCTTTTTTGCCCCACTGTATATATATATATATATTAATATTGTGGTTAGATTAGTGGAGTTTGTGGGACTTAATAATGAATATATATATAGGGCTTCATACTGTTTGGAACACTTAGAAATGTATGAATGTCATTGCTTAATGACAAATATCAACCCCAGGAATATTTAAAGAACAATAGCACTTTTCACCAGCATTTTCACAAAAGTTATTACTGATAAAGAACTTGAATGCAAATGCATTTGGTTAGTATTCTAATGCATGACCATTTTAAAATGTGTCCCTTAAAGAGAATTCACCTAAACATTTAACTTCTGTTATCATTTACTCCCCAATCATTTTTATTCCGTACCGCTGACTTTTTTTTTCTCTGTTTTTGCCCCCACTGGACCCAAATGAAATTCCTTGTATGCTTTAATATATATATATATATATAATTATATATATATATCTATATATATAAAATACGTTTTGAAAAGCAAGTAGATGATGAAAGACTGTCCTTTTTGTGAACTGTCTAATAACACAAGGAAAATGTAATGAATGTCACTGTTTAAATACAATATAACCCATTGAAATATCTTTTTAAGAACGTTAGACCAGCACACTTTTAAAGCAAAACATTTCGCCCCTTCACAAAAGTGAAGTTGTCGAGAAAAAGGCCGATTTGTTTTTGCAAATTTAATATTGGTTTGATATTTTGTTTTAATGCAGTGGCAGTCATACATTAATGTGGCTTAAAGGAAAAAGTTTTTTTTTTTTTAAAAAAACCCTAAAAATCTAAATTCTTATAATTTTACATATCTGTAGACTTTTTTCTTCTTCTGTCGAACATGTCTTAGCTGTTTTTGCCCCCATTGGACCTCATTAAATTTCTTTGTTTTTCATTGTAATTTAAAAAAAATTGTCGACACAAAAAATGCAGGTTTGGAAGGACATAGATAAAAGAAAACCCCTTTAAGTTTCCAAATAACACGGGAACGTTTTTCCTGTGCCTTTGCTTGAGGTTGCATAAAATCCATGGGAAACAGACATGTATTTTACTTTAATAGCTCCTGGGACATTAAATCTTAACAGTCTGTTTAATTCAATGCAACCTCAAACAATGCCTTTAGGAAGGCACTTATAGGCCCGGTTTCACAAACGGGGCTTAGCTTGAGCCAGGACTAGACCTTAGTTAAATTGAGATATTTAAGCAACTTTTACAAAAATTCCTTAGAAGAAAACATTACAGGTGTGCGTCTTGACACAGAACAATGACACTGACACAGCGTATTTTAAGATATGTCAGAGCAAGATATTTTCAGTTGAGACAGCTCAAACATGCATTTTAGTCTGGGACTTAAGCCTTGTCTGTGAAACAGGGGGTTAATATTGTATATTCCTTTGTTGTTGACTTGTCACGATATAATGCATACATACCACTGTGTGTATATATTCATGCAGACACATAAGCATTACAAACCAAGTTCAATTTATTACACACTTTTTCCAAGAGTTGTCAGGCTGTGTATCTCTGGTGTGTGTGTGTGTGATAAGAGAGTAATATTACGGGGATTACCATGAGATGGTAGGCCCTGGGGCTGGTGGATGAGGGTGCGGGGGAGGAGGGGCTGTTTCCTGGCTGTAGCCCTTGTTTGTCTGCCTGACCTGGCAGCACAAGGGGCAGATCCTGCTTGGATACAACCCTGATCCCACGCCTGTCTGAAGCTGTTAGCCAGCCGCTCTGTACGGCTAACTGGGCTTAGTGCGTCTGGGCATAGGGAGGGGTGTGGGCTGGGGCCACCGCATGCTTTGTGCTTTGAGCAGGGGTGAATGCTGTTATGGCTTATGACTCTGGTCTTATTCATCCTGCCATTTCTTTCTTATCAGTCAGAGCTGAACACTGTCTGTCCAGTCATTCATATCACTTTTTTTTTGCTTGCTCCTACCCAAATATGCATGCACTTAAACTGTTTTAAGTTGTTTATTGGCTGTTTATTTAGAAAACTTACTTTGAGCTTTAGTCATAGGCTGAGAGTGAAAAGGTCTAGGGTAACTTTCTACCTCCTGACCTTCCTATAGATGCCTTGTGTTGAAAAGCAAAGCCCTGGTAATTCCCTAATAGGTTTAACTATTTATTTAAAGCTGATGAGAATTCTATGTGCACGCTATTGTTGTCTTTCTGTAATTTGATCAGTAAAATCCTGGGCGAGAAGTTGATGTTGTGTGCTGTGATGCTGTATTAGCACACGTCCCTCCATAGTCTCAATCTGGAGATTACAAACAAACCAGCAGTATTCTTTTTAAACATTCTGTAAAGCTTTCACAGCTCAATTGCTGTTTTTAAAGGCCTGTTTTTATTTTTCAATTGGTGGATTGAGAGGTAGTTTGGGAAGTCTGTTACAGCCTTTCTGTGTGTTGTTTCTGTCCTGGATACAAACTGAATCCATGGGCAAACTATGAGAGAGAGAGAGATCAAAGATAGAACTTGCAGTGAGCAGTCTGTTTCTTTTATTTGTTATTTTTAGCCTGCAAAAATTCAAATCTTAATTTTGGTTGCTGCCTTTTTAAGTAAAATCAAAGTGATGCAAAAGTGACAATCTACAAAGAAAAGTTTATTGCACTTTGTGACCACTTTTTAAATTGAACTGGTATGAGTAAACTGGCAAATTATTAAATTTTAAATATGTGCACTGCATACCCAATATCATAATGTTGATTATATATATATATATTATCATATAGACAGTATGTAGACTTAGTGAAAAATGATCCACAAATTGAGTATTCTAATGTTCCAGGTCTTTTTGTGATATGAAGAACGCCATACTCTGTGCAACTGTTCTGCTTACATATTTAGTAGAGGTATTTAACCCTCCACCTCTTCACCCTTCCTTCCCACCTTGCTCTTAAACCCCCAAATCAGTGAAGCTGATTAAGCACTTTGCCTTATCTATATCACACAAGTATATTCCATATAAGGTCACAAGCCTGTTACATCCTTTTTGTTTTTCATTGAAGGACAGCAGGACTCTTTATGACAGCTCATATAGTGAAATATCACAAATCTAGGTTAGATCATGTTTTTCTCCCCTTTTAAAAAACTTTCCCCCTTGTTTAACTTTATATATTACATTTTTGTGTGATTTATTCTGAGATTGTGGTGTTTAGTCAGGTTAATCAGGTATGTCTTTAAATACAGGTTCTAAAATATACAAATCCATCCGTTCAAAATGAATGTAACGCTGCTTTTCTGACCTCGCATTCTTTGTTAGTGAGGGGAGACCTGTCACCCAATCGGTCGTCATGAGGCGGCCCGTGTCGTCACTCCGCCCGCTCTATAAAACTCCCCCCGACTCACTCACCTGGTTACACAAACACCTCTGTAATCTACAGCCGAGCGCACGCTTATTTTGCTATTGTCAATATTTTTACAGCCTGTTTAGTGGGCAAACTGAAGGAATTTTACAATTCTGACAGCCCTAAAAGTTTTAAAAGACGATTTTTATGAATCTTGCAAGTTTTTCATATTTCACGGGCATGTGCAACATGACGGCAGAGTCCCAGCACTCACCAGCCGAGGCGGCCAGTCCAGTGGTGGTGTCTCCCAACGTGAGCCTGGACTCCCCGATTCCTCTTTCTCCACCAGCGTTGAACCACCAAGCTCGAACCAAGGACGGTGTTCTCATCAAAGCCGAGCCCCGGGGCAGCAGTCCAAATACAGACAGGGAGGAAGGGGTTTCATTGGGTCAAACAGAGGAACATCTGGCCGCCACTGGCAGCCGGCGGAGGAAAAGGCCAGTGCCGCGAGGTAAACCTCCCTACAGTTACATCGCGCTTATAGCAATGGCCATCGCCAATTCACCTGAGAGAAAACTCACTCTAGGCGGCATCTATAAGTTCATCATGGAACGCTTTCCTTTTTACCGCGAGAATTCCAAGAAGTGGCAGAATTCCATACGGCATAACCTCACCCTCAACGACTGTTTCGTGAAGATCCCGCGAGAGCCCGGTAGGCCCGGCAAAGGAAACTACTGGACGCTCGACCCTGCCGCTGAGGACATGTTCGACAACGGGAGTTTCTTGCGCCGGAGGAAGCGTTTCAAGCGGACTGATGTTAGCACATATCCTGGGTACATGCAAAGCTCGAGCGCTTTCACGCCCACACCTATGGGTAGACAGGCCTACCCCAATGCTTTGTACCCGGGTGTAACGTCTGGCTACGGGACTCAGTTGGCTGGTTCCCCGCACCCGGCGATGCTGCATCACTATCAGGCATCGGCCGGGGTCACGCAGGGTCAGCCCAGGATGTTCAGCATCGATAACATTATTAGTCAGCAGACTGTGATGCAAAGTGGAGGAGATCTCAACCCGCAGTCTCTCGGCCTGGGTGTTGGAGACTTGGGTGCCATGACCTCCAGCTGTTCCGTATCCACCTCAGACCCAAGCTGCTTTCAGACACAACCGATAAATCCCACGAGCAACATGCTGAACAGGAACACTGGACATCTTGCTTCAAACATGACAACCAGCTACACGTACCCCTCCTCGGCTTCACCTACTCACCTGTCCGGGGTCACGCAGTCCAGCTTCTCACCCGGAGGTTCACAGGTGTACTGTTCGGGAAACAGGATTTCGCTGCCGCCTGTGCGTTCTGGGTCGTGCGCAGATCATACAGACCCACTTTTAGGTCTCTCCGGACCGACAATGAACTCATACAATAATTCATATATGAGACAAGCCAATTTTGCCTCAGGACTGGAGCGATACATGTGAAAACATGTGAAAATGGCCCCGAGATTGAGTTCTTGTTATGTAACAAAAGTTGTGTACCGTGTGACAGAATTAACCAGTTGTATTAATTACAGTTCTGTTATTGATATGTAGTCTGAAACATTTGTTTGACTATATATCAGAGGACAAACCCCCTGAACAATGTAAATATTTTAAGCAAATAAATGTTTTTGTGTAATAATTTTTCGTTTGTTCTCTATTTTAACCAACTCGTTCAGAACAATTTGATTCAATAATACATAACAACAATAATACGTATCATCTTGCAACTTGAGTGTTTCCATTACATAATTAATAGTCCGTATTTAAATCATTTAAGTTATTTAACATCGGACACAATGTTTCTATATTTATCCAGTATTAACACTTTTTATTTATTTTTTTTAGTAATCCTTTGATTAAAAAGTTCTGGTCATTTGCTATCAGTCGTCTTGGGTCTTCTCTAGAGAAACAAATCAAATTACAATCAGAATGACAGATTAAATCCCCCCCCCCCCCCCCCCCCCCCCCCTACAAATAATAGCAATTTTTAAACAAAATATTTTGCACTTTATTTTGTCTTCAGTCCACGTCCACTATTTTTGCTGGTGAGGGAGCGACACGACTGTTATTGGAATAATATCTAGCCTACATAAAACAAATCATATAAATAAACCAATATTTAGAGATTTCGCATAAAATCCACTAATGTCAGTCTCCCCCAAGTTAAGACCATGACTGGTTTTCCCCATATCCTAGAACGGTTTAAACGCATGCTTGCTGTGGAAGCACGTAGAAACGTTTATCACATAGACAAATGCCACTTCTTAATTGACAACGCCTTTTTTTCATCACTGCAAGTCAGATTAATTTCCGAGAATTAAAACATACGCCGCATTAGGCTACTCTCTTTTTGAACGTAATGTTTTCAATTGTGTTATAGTTTTCAAAGGAGCACAAATGTGTTTTTTGGCTACATTTGAGCATTTTGGTGTTATTTATTGAGCATCTATTTTGAAACTGTGTCATCAAAACTTAATTACTTTGTTTTTTTCCTTTTTAATTCAATGATTTTTTAATTGAATATTCAGTCCCTTTCGAGTTAAAGGTTTCCATGCTTTGGAGGTCATTTCAAGCTCTTTTTCATATGGGGAGACAAACTCTAGTTTTGGCCTTAGTTCGTAGGCTGGCTTTTGCCAACTCCTTAACGATGCACTTAATTTCTTCTATTGACATTCAATACTGGTTTGACAAGATGGTGTTCAATTTTTTTTTTTTTTTTAATGGCCG
Organism: Sinocyclocheilus anophthalmus; assembly: GCA_018155175.1. NCBI lineage: Eukaryota > Metazoa > Chordata > Actinopteri > Cypriniformes > Cyprinidae > Sinocyclocheilus > Sinocyclocheilus anophthalmus. The sequence goes on from JADLZN010007955.1 coordinate 15,900, forward strand.
ACCTTCATCATCGAAGCCGATTGCTAATTATTGAGAACCCATGTCGTTGTGTCCCTCCTACATTTGCAAAACGATTACCGCACTAACGACCTTTTTATTTAGGATAATAAGTGTAAGGGCCACAACACTGTTTTCGCACAACAACCAAAAACATTTTTAATTGGTATTTATTTATTTATTTATTTAATTTTTCTTTTGGTCGTTTGCATGGATGCACCGTAGAACCGCTAGGTGGCAGTAATGTGGTTAAAAATGTTACAGAATTACAGAGACCTTTTATACTGTGTCAGCCATCAACACATCTAGTGAGCCCACTTAAAAGCGAAAAGGATGAAAAAGGGAAGGGGAAGCCTATTTGTCAGTTTAGGCCAAAAACCGACTGTGATTATCTGGTTCTTTTTACTTACAGAGTGTCGCCTGTGGTTTGCACTATGACATTTATGATGTGTTGAGACAGAAAAGAGTGTGATTTAAAGTTTTTTTTCACTCGAGCGCTGTATAGAGACTGAATTACATAATGCATTGAAAAAAGATCCTAAATATAGGATACCCTAAATTGATAAAATATTTTGAACTATTGAATTTATAAATCAAATATAATATTTGATGAGACAGAAGAACTGCATGAGGTGCTAACTTGACCTCTGAGTTTGGGCTCCCACAGGCAGCTGTTCTGTAGTGCCATTGCTGTTCTGTAGTAGTCTCCGCCATCGTTTCCACAAGCAGTTCATGAACTACAATTTTGACCTTGTTTACAACTTGCCTTTCTTTTATAACGTCGACATTTTTATATCTCAAATGCTTAGCAATTAACTCCTTTTAAGCTATTAAGACTACAGACTAAACTACAGTCTAGCAAGAGATTAAACTAAATTATTTTTAATTACCGAAATGTCTGTTTTTATGTGTACTTTAAATTTCTAGATTAATAGCAGAAATTAAGCATGTTTAGCCTATATGGAATAGAAATTCTTATGGGAAACGGAATAAAAGAGAAAATATGGTCACAAAGCAAGCGGAGCATGAAATTTGGCATATCCTGTGGAACAATTTTTAATCCGACTGAGGCACAGACTGGGTCTTGGAGTTTGTATATGAGTAATGAGCATAATGAAAAATGAATTCGATGGCCACGTTTTGTGGCGCATAGCTTGTCATCTATAAGCAATGACGAATTCAAACAGGTTGCATAGAGTATATATGTGCTTTTTATACTTTAGGAGAATATTTACATAGTATCTATAAACGGATGTGTTTGGAATTCCTGATAGAGGAAAAAAATAAAAAACAGCGAGAGGTGAATAACGGCATGAAAAAACTAACCTTCGTTGAGCTTGAACGCACGAGATCTTGTACAAAACGCAAATTTCGTTTCACCCCCTTTTTGTAAGCATATGTTATTATATTCATAGACAATTTAATGTTATTTTCATGCCAAACAAAATAAATGTTGTTAAAACAGTCCTTGCACCTGCCGAGTTCTAATAACTTATTGATGCATGCTGTTCTGCATTGGTAATACAATGCAAATGAATACAAGGATATTAACAAATATTGTGAAATATTTAAATATGTGCAGTGAAATAAATTGTGGCCTCTATATGCTAAACTGAAGATTAACTTTGACTAATCCTGGATAATATTAAAATAATTCGTCCCTAATCGTGCCATGCTATTTTGTAAATAATCACTGTTGCTTTGTGACTAACATTTCATGTAACCTATTATTTGATGTGTTAGTTTATTTGGAATTTTGATTTAAATCTTTTTGAAGGAAACGATTTTATTGGCTACTATTTGGTAGAAATGTATTTGTTTATTTCTGCCTCTTTGTTAGCCAATGGAATAAAAATATCGATCTGATGATTTAATGCAAAAAAATGCCAGTGCTTTTCTTTCTTTCTATTGTTTATTTGCTATATCATTAACTTATTATATTAAAGTAACCTATCTATTAATATCTATTCATTATTTATTTGGATGATATCTTATTGATATTTGGCTGATTATTTTAAGCAACATTAGAAAATAATTAATCATTTAGTGTAGTAAGTTGTGATATTATTTGTTTTATGCGTTGCCAGTTTATTTGTTGTCACGTCTTTGAAAAATCCTCAGCTTTATTGAAGTTAAATCGTACGGGATTTAACCTGCCATATAACCTGTACAGACTTTGTATTTTATCAGTATTATTTTTGTCATTTGTCACGAATGTCAGTTAAATATAGACATTAAGGGAAGTTGATAACACTTGGCGTTTTCTCCCCTCTGCTGCTTTCCTCGGCTCTAAACGTCCTGTAGTTCCTGGTTACTGACATCTGATCACGTGATTATGGTGCCTGGATAAATAGTTTTTGGGAGCCGCGCGGGGGTATACTTGCAGGCTCATTCACGAACAGCGCTGCGACTGTACACGATAACAAATGCTCGAATAATGAAAACTGAAAACGTTAGTAAATGCATAGTCCTAATGCTATTCGTATGATCCAAAAGTTCATATTGCATATGGACCAACTACGCTCCACGAAAAGGGAAAATCGAGGTCTTAACCGAGTGTCCAGTTAGACTTTGAAAGCGCTCTGAGCTCTGGACGATTTTAGTGTTATGCGAGTCCGGTGTGATTCTTTCCAGTGTTTTTTCGTTTCTTAATGTACATTTTCTATGCGGCTCCCGGACGTGAAGAAAACATATTCTTGGCTTCAGGGGGACGGGAGTTTTGTAGTTCCAGAACGCACAAGTGACTGAGAGGACACGCTGCTTGTGTTGGGTGCTACACGAGACTGGACACGGAACGCGAGAGAGGAAGACAAAAAGACTCTCCAAGGATGACTTTGGGGACGGACATGTCGGATAGTTCTGCTCTGTCCGACGACGTGGACATTGATGTCGTTGGCGGGGATATTGTAGAGGGCAAATATCTTCACCACCATCATAGTTTTCACTTGGAAAATGACTCAGATGACAATCTATCCCAGAATGCGGGGGAGGGCGCAATCTCTCCGGGCCAAAGCAGCTTGGACTGTCCAGCTGACCGGGTCGGGCCAGGGGATGACAACAGAACCGGTGCGTTAAGTGGTGATAAACCAGGGAAAAATGCATTGGTGAAACCCCCTTATTCTTATATAGCCCTGATAACCATGGGTATCCTGCAGAGCCCGAAGAAACGTTTGACTCTCAGCGAGATCTGCGAGTTCATCAGCAACAGGTTCCCATATTACCGGGAGAAATTCCCCGCGTGGCAAAACTCTATCCGTCACAACTTGTCTCTAAATGACTGCTTCGTCAAAATACCCCGTGAACCCGGTAACCCGGGCAAAGGCAATTACTGGACCCTCGACCCAGAGTCCGCCGACATGTTTGACAATGGGAGTTTTCTGCGCAGAAGGAAGCGCTTCAAAAGACACCAGACCAACGAGATCCTCAGGGACGCGGGGGGATTTCTACCTGGCTTTGGCTACGGACCGTACGGTTACAATTACGGCCTACAGCTGCAAAATTTCCACGCGCATCACCCCTATCACCTACACCACCCGGGAGGCGCGTTCCCTTTCCAAAACGCACCTTGTGCTCTCCCCGCGACTTCTTCGATATTCTCCACGCCACACAGCTTGCATCCGTTTTTAGGTACTGAGCTGAGAAAGCCTTTCTATCCTCAACTCAGCCCGACTCTTCCTAGTCTGGCGCCTCTCAAAACGGACACTAATGGTCCAAGTAGGCCTTCCTTCTCTATTGACAATATAATTGGTGCGGCTAGCTCACCAGCTTCGCCGTACACCGCACAAACGGGTGGACAGGCTCAGATCTTGGCCATGCTGACTCCCACGCTTGCTTCGGCCACGAACCACTTGAATCTAACGCAGGAAGCGATGCTTCAGCTCGGCACACAGACTTTCTCGAGCAAAACGTCAAGCCTTAACAATTGCCATTTCTAGAGTGGCAGCAAATAGAAAGTGCAGCAGTCCAGTTTAATATGGTTGTTTCGTCATTTGCTAAGGTAGGATTTACACTTTTGCCAGATAAAATGCCGCCTGTTTCATGTTTCTGGAGTCTTAAATAAAAGGATAGTTAAGTATATTTATGAACTGTAAATATGTAAGATTATGGAGAGAGAAAGGGGCTGAAGAGAGAAAATTAAGACCATGTAAAAGTAAGCTAAGATTTCACCTTTGGACAGCCAGTGGAACTTTTTCCGTTTTGTGAGTCAGTAAAGTAATAGTTTGTACTCATTGCCATGGAATTTCCTCTTTTGGCTGACTTAAATGAAGACTTGTTTTAATTATTTTATTGTTTTGTATATTTTGTGAGTTTGTGAAAAGCACTGTCAATACCGAGACTTAAAACTCAGGATTTACTTGTTTTGAAAGCACATTGCCAGAGACAATAGGGGCTGTAAATAGATTACATAGGTTAACGTTCCACTTCCCCTAGTTCTCTCAACAGAAGTGTTCTGGTGAATTTTATTCTTATTTTATTTCTGTTGATAGATGATTATGTGGTTCTTGGTGTAAATCGCATTACCTCTTTCTGTCTGACTCTTGTTAATACATATCTCATTATTCCATTGAAAAATGATCTGTGAAAAGAATGTTGTTATATGTAAAGAGATGTCCATAGGTCATTTTTTTGTTGTAATGGCAAGACAATAAATGTTTGTGAATTCTGAAGATGTTTTCGTTAACTTCTTTTCGCTTTAGTCTTCAAACAGGCCTATATCAACCTACAGCCTAACAGAGTTGTCTAACGTTTATTCACAAAATATAATGTTTGAAGTTCAAACAACTGTGAGTTAAGAAAACAAATGATTTTAACCACATTGTTTTTGGATTAGTGTAATCATTTTCACCAGTGTACACCTATAATACTAGACCAAAAAAGACTTCAAATTCAAAGAGCAATAATATGATTACATTGTTAAAATATTAGTTTAATGTTTGCTGCCACACTATATTTTTATTAAGGCTTTAGGTTAAATAGATTAGGCCTAAAAAAGAAAAAAAAAGAAAGAAAGAAATCATAGTGTGTGACGTTTTCACACCAGTATTTAATACGTTGAAGGCCCAAGGCACAAGTCTCCTCTTGTGTGGCGCTTTGAGCCATGATAATTGACCAGTCTCTGGCAAACGACAAAGAGCTAAAGCAATGGGAACATCAGCGCTTGAAAGCCTATAATTGAATGTGAGGGTTATACATGGATCCCCACGAAGTCTTTTGAGGATTCGTTGCTAATTTGTGGTAGCATTTTTTTTCATCTGGAATCTAATCCACAATAATGCAGCTTTTTGCCCATTTGTTGATGTTGTCACTGAAGACCTTGTCCCCAAGGCCTGAATGGGCACCCAGCAAGTGGTCCCTAGCGAGACAAGCCACACACATTTGCTTCTGAAAGGCGATCGTCTTAAAAGACTCTCGGCTGTCCGCTTTCATGTCATCTGTGTTGTCTTGAGACATGTACAAAAGAAGCAGCGGGAATTCACCGTAGTGCGAAAAACGGACTGATGAATCCATTTCAGAGTTGGCCGAGCACACGGTACTGTTCAGAAGGTGGTATAAAAAAGCTGCCTTTATTTACCTGGTGCGTGCGCAAATGGGTAAATTTGCTTCGTGGGGTGTTTTTGACAACTAGTTGTCAGGCATAAAGGAAGGGTTGACTCACATTCACCCTATTTTTCTCTCTTCTTCAGCTCAGCAAATCCCTTTGAAGCGAATGCAAACATGTCGGTTGTGGATGTAGGCTATTAATTCAAAACGTCGAATATTTTGTCATATAAAAAACAGACTCAAATATTGTTCTCATATTTCATGAGAACAAAAGTGGACCAAACTAATAGTTAAACCGTATTTTCCAAGCACTCCTGGACCACCAGCCAAATACTGCGCGTGGAATTGAATTTGTCTGTCATAATAGTAATATAATATCAACATACAGTGATATAAACTTTTGTTTTTTTGAATATAAAGGCATACAGTTTTTTTACATTTCAAGTTAATTACTGAATTATTGAGGATTAAGGTCAATTAAAATAATGCGCGGGAGAGGACTGTACTTTTTGGCTGTATACCTACTCAGAAATGTGATGCTTTGTATAATGAATAATTAAACCGAGGGTATTATAATAATAGATTTGAATATTTTATTAGCCTCTTTTATTATTATTATTATCTAACAAGTTTTAACCGCCATTTAGTGTTGAGGACCTCCTGAAAGCTGACTTACCGGGGCAGAGGTCCCATAACACACAACAACAGTTCAACAGTCCAACCCACCCCATCTAGCAAAAACAGGTAAAAGACCGCTGATGAAAATCACAACAAAACAACGATAAATGTATTGCTGGTTGGAGGTGACAGAGAGCAGCAGAGAGGAAGGAGCATTATTACACAATAGTGTACTTTTGATCTGTACTTACAGCGAATAACTGAAAGAAGCAGAACCAAATTCCTAAAAGCGCTTTTACTACCATTTTGTCGTTGTTTACATGCCTCAGTAATGTCCAGTCATAATTTACAGTTAATCAATTAGTGGTGATTAGTTAAGTTTCAGAAAGATGGTCTTTTGATTAAAGGAGGCGAAATGCGAGATAGGCTTTAATGTAAAGAGTAAGACCAGGCACCAGTATCCCTGTCTTCTCTCTTGACGTCCAGTGTTTTTCGGTCTTGCTTTGCCTCACCATGAGAAATCATATCGCTCTCCTTTAATCGGATCGAAAGTGTAAATCATGGGTTACGGCCTTAAATCCCACTAATTGCCCGTTCAATTCGCTTTCCTGTGAAGCGCGTTAGTTACACCATGAGGGGACCACCTACGACTTCGCATAAGCGGAGCAGCTCCATAACTCTACGATGAACACATAACATCTCTTCTCCTAGTTCCTTTCTAGTTACAGGTAAAGGAATAAGAGGAGAGCTCTAACAAAGACTCCGGGTTGTCTTCAGGCCTGGGTGTGGTATATATGTTCTCTACATTGGTTTGCGACGTTTGTTCACATGTAAGATCCGAGAGTGTCCTAGCTTTGGTTGCATGGGCGTCTTTGGTCCAAATTACGGGGCTCACAATTGCAGGCAGTGATTGCCCAAACCCCCCCTCGACTTAAGTGTGGCGGTTCTTATAAATTACATTCACCTTTCCTGATACGACCGATCAATATTTCGCGAAATTGTGTATGACTAATAATAGTAATAAGCCTAACGCATATCATTGAGTCTGTGTATAATTATAATTTTTGTCCTAATGTAACTAATTTTTAGTTAAGGTCGTGGGCTGTTGTTTAATATTTTTATGCATGCATGCACAATATTTGCAGCTTTTAGCAGGCTTGTGTAATGGCGCTGTACAGCGCGGTGGTCATAACTGTTTCATTGACGAGTTGGGATGCGGGCGACCGGGGAGGCTGAGTTTTCTAGTGCGCGTGGAACATGGCAGCATTCGTATCTCAGTTGAAGTCAATATGGTATATATACATAGATCGCGCAGGCAAATTAGATTACACCTGTATAGACATAAAATGGTGTTGGAGAGAGTAGTATTTCGTTGGACGTGTGCATGTAATGAAAAATGAGCCTATTAAAAGAGGGTAGGGTAGAAGGTAACTCAGTCGGAATCAAAAAATTTGCAACAGGGGCACTAGTTTTCACTGGTAAGGAGTGGGGTCGATTGTGAGTGGTTTGGGGGGGGGGCCCTCTGCATAGGGGTGACGTCGGCCATGAGAGCGGGTGGACTCTAGGGGTGGGGCTAACGTGGAAGGTGTGGAAAGGGGGTGGGGGGGGGAGGGCAATTCGTGACTGGGCAACGTATGTGGCTTGCCAGGCATGCATTTATTAAAAATTGATTTAAAGAGGGGCCGTTAGTATGGCAAATTCTTAGTAGGGGGCCTGTGATACTGAAGCTGGGTGTTGTTTCGCGTGGGGGCGAACAAAACCCCGGGGGTGGACGAGAAGAGGAGCTGGGGGACAAACCAGGGCGCTGAGAATCTAGTAGATTAAAGTCATAGTTCTACGAGTAGAAAATGAGGATAGTGCTCTGATTAAAAAGGAGTCCGCATGAGAGGCCGAGAGGTGTGCGCTGGGGCGCGGGGGAGGGCCTGCGCAAACGGTACCACCGGTGGCGAGACAGGGACCTGGGACCAGATGAGTTGTTCTTTTTGGGGAACCAATGTGCGTGGGCCCAAACTCTAAGAAGAAAGGCTGTCTGAGGTAAAATGGGGGGGGGGCCATAACGGGATCGTCATTTGTGGTGGTCTTGTATTGAGGTGGAAAACGGGGGTCACAGGCCGGCCAAAATAATGAAACCTGTTGGTGCTATCAGCAGCGACCTGCACAAGTCAGTATTAGCCTAGATGTTTTATTACAAATATAATGTGGCTTCAGAAGGGGGGGCGGTTAATTGGCCTAATCACAAGGCAGTGGGAGCGCACACAAACTGGTTGGTGCGGCCTGGTACTGTGCGACTCGCTCGCCCCGCTCTCGCTCCTCCTCTCTCGTCTCTCTCGCCTCCGCTCTCTCTCGCTCCGGGGTGCTCCGGGGGGGGGGCGGACCAGGGCGGCGGGCCGCAGCCGAGCAGGTGGGGGGGGCACCGCCGCGTCTCCCCAAGACGCCCCGGGGTGGGGGCGGTGGGATGCTGGCAGGGCGAGCGAAAGGGGATCGAGTCTTTGATTCTTTCCTTAGAAACGGGCCCAGCCGCCCCCCCCCCTCCCCTCAACATCCCCTCTCGCCTCCCCGGCTGGGTAGGCGAGAAATCCCATTCTCCCACTTCGGCTCTCCGTCAGGGGGGGCGCGAAGGACTGTCTTCTCTCCTCCCTTGCCCCCCACCCGTATCACTCCGCTGGGGGGGGTCGACCTCGCTCACAGCGCGGCCGGCAACCGGGCTGCAACAAAGCGGGGCGCCCTCTCTCGGGCTGCGGAAAGGGAATGGGCGAAGCCTCAGGGGATGAGCAGCCGATGGAAGGGTGCCTCTCCCTCCTCACCCCCTCCGCCCATCTCGGTGCCCTCCCTCTCTCTCTCTCTCTCTAAAATAGGCTACTCTTTCATTTAAAGCGGCGAAATAAACAGATGATGGGAGCTCTAATCCTCATTGTGAAGGAATGCCGTCGGCCGAGTCCCCTGACACCCTGGCATGAAGCAGAGATGTACGGCCACAATAAATTAGGCCCTCCCTCCGTGGCCCAGCATCTCCTCCTCCACGTTTTTCTTGCGCACCGAGGAACCCTCTGCTTAATTAATTTAGAATGTGTAAATAAAGCAGAGATACAGGCCTCCCCTCTTCTCTGGAAACAAAATATTAACTTTGGAAGTGTTCGCCCCATCGACTTCGACTCACTGGGACTCACTGAAGGACACCTGCAGTTGGCCTGCCATCCCACACACAGAGAAACACCGAGATGAGCGATTACTGATGAAAATTCTAAAATCTGTTCTGTCATCAGATGAGCACAATAGCTTCTTTACATGACCCAAAAATGACCGCTCGACAAAAGGTGATGTATGGTCCGTTTAATGACGGTATCCATGGCAACATGCCCAACTTATCCTCCCGTGCGTCTTCTCTGTTTGCCAGAAAACTACGGTGGCCGATTGGTGCAGAACAAATCACAATTCTGAATACAAAAAAACAAATTACAAACACAAATGCAAGTCTACAAAACAAATAAAAAATTCAGAAAACACAACAACAATTCAAAAAACACTATAACAAGTCGGAAAACACAATGACAAATTCGAAAACAAAACAAGTCAGAAAACACAACAACAAAACAGACAAACCGGAAGAGGTAGGTATAATTTGAGACAGCGCCATTGGTTTGGGATTACTCACCGCTGACTGTACGAGACGGCTGTAACAAATCAAACAAATACGATGTCTATTTAGATTTAGTTAAAAGTGGCTGTGATTCATCAGCTCCAGTGCCGCAGATGGTAAAGCATGTCCCTTAGTCTTTTTGACGCGATCGACCCAGGTTTGAATCTGCCTTTTGCCGAACTTTTTTTTCTCCCTTTTCAAATCTCGTATAACTTCGTAAAGGCATTTATTTTCAATAAAATTAAGGAAATAATCAAAAAGTTAAAAAATAAAGTATCAGGTAGGGTTAGGATAGATGTAGGGAGGGCTTTATTGTCACAATAACGTGGCATCCATTTAATAATTCAAATTAAAATTACACTCAACTATTACGTTATTAATTGCATCTGTTTAATACTATACTACAATACTAAGTGCAGATAATTGCCACTATTTTGCAACAGTCTATACTTTAATATAGAATCTGCTATTTTTTTTAACATAGGTACGTGTATTTGCACTTATGGTAACTCGATACAGTATGCTAAAAGAAATACTGCTATTTTCACTTAGTGTAAATATAATTTATTGCTAATACGAGTTTTGAAAAGGGAGGAAAAAAAAGTTCAGCGTAAGGTGGGATCAAACCCAGGTCGATCACGTCAATAAGCCAAGGGCAATATTTCATCTGCGCCACTGGAGCTGATGTTCACAGCCACTTTTATCTAAATGTAAATAGACACCCTGTATTTTTTATTCCATAGTAAGGGCAATTCATGCAATACATTTAAACGGAGCTACTTTAACACCATCTCAGAACTTTCTACCCTTACCGAGGCCTCTGCTGTCTTTTTCTTTTCGGGGCTAGTTCTTTTTCTTCTTCCCTGTATACTGATTGACAGATGTCTCGTCCATGTCAGCGGTGAGTAATCCAATCCCAACCAATGCTTTCTCAACCTTACCTACCTTTTCCGGTTTGTACGTGAATTTGTCATTGTGTTTTCTGATTTTTTATAATGTTTTCTGAATTGTTGTTGTTTTTTCTGAATTGTTATTTAGTTTTTTAGACTTGCATTTAAGTTTGTAATTTGTTATTTTGTTTTCAAAACTGTGATTTGCTTTGCACTTTACGGCCACCGTAGAAAACAGTAACACACACTCCTCCACGATGTGACCGGGATATCACCGAATAGGAGCCTGGCTTAGTGAAGGTTTAGTGTTAGCGTTATGGAAGCCCGAGGGGTTAACACACTGTGACCCCAGGGGAACACTCCTTAGTTTTAGGAGCGGGGCAAATCTGGTACGGCTGTGGTTCCGCGAGCATGTGCTCCCAGTTATCCGGGTCAGGATAACCACTACCACACAAACACACACACACACACACGCACACACGAAAAAAAGGCTATATTAACTTTTTTTAAACTTATTCACGGATTTTGCTTTACGCAATCCGGTGAATGGCACACCTCTCGAAATGACTTTCTTCACAGGCATAATAATAATAGGGTTTGCTTTTAGTACAAATTAAACAAACTACAACACTTTTCCAATTTAGAAAATTACATTTAAATATGGGGTGTAACAAGGGTAGTTATTTTTCAATTTAGCTAGTCCCAAGAACCTATCAGCGACAGACTGAGAAAAATCTTAAGTGAAATGTGGGGGATGTACAGTCGCCTCATATACAACGCGGGGATAAACAATTCACCTTAGTCGTCTCTCCCTCTTTCAACTCATACACCATTTTTCCCTCCTTGTTAAATGTTTGATGTCTGTCTAAACAACAACATAATGATCTTTTTGTTTTTAGGACTATCCAACCCGTTTTCTTCTCAACGTAGAGGCATGCATTCGTTTTCATCTTGAAAATTTCCAACTTCCTTCCCGTAGGTCCCACTTTTACGGCTTCTATTTTCCACCGATAAAAACATAAATGAGATACAGGTCTATTCCCGAGCCGGTTCAGAGACACTTTGTCATTGTATGCATTTCATATCTTGAACCCTAATACCGTTTTGGAAAGAATGTTAAAGGTTGCTCCCCCGCGGTCCCGTCCCCCCGCCCGCGATAAAAATGAAGTTTACTATCCAGAGTGAAATGCGATCAGAGAGAGGTCGCGGGGCCAAACTTTTTAAGACTAATGTTTATTTAGAGAAGTGAGCGCTGTCTATGAGTCTCCCGCGCTCTCCTCGAGCCCAGCGCTAATGTCTTTAGCAGAGCTGACCGGACCACCGCGCGCGCGAGCCTCTCCTGGCTACTGACACTGTGGCGGGAACCCCTTGAGGAGACTTGTGTATCAAAAAGCGAGACGGACAAATCACAATATTTGGGTTCAACACATTTATTATTTTGACATTTTAACCGTTACTGAAATGGTCTTGTTTCAGAACCAATTGACCCCGTTGCCTCGATGTTTTTTGATAACAGATAAAAGCCTTCGTGTTTTGTATTACTGTGTATGTGCGTTATTTGTAAGGAGATCGAGGCTCCATCGAACTCTGTTTTCTTACTGTTTGTAAAATTGAATTAGACACGGTTAGGAATCTGACCTCGTAGCAGACCCGCACATATTTCCAACTCCCAGGTTCGTCGTGTTTTGGGGTGTTTTGTTTGTTCAGCTGGAATGGCCATCAAACAGCCAGTCCATGTTTTCCGCGTCGAACTCCCTCTCCGCTCTTGCCTCGCTCCCTCCTGAGACTGTTGTCCCGTCCCACGCTCCCCCGGCCGCGCCTCACCACCAACACGGATCCTAGGGAGAATAATCTGCTCTGGAGGAACACCTTCTGACACTCATGATGCTTTCCTTCAGAAAAAACATTCATAACACCAGATCTGCAGTAACTCTGGCAGTTCATAATGGGATAGGGTGTGCTTAACGACTTGAACTGTTAATTATTTGGGTATTTTTAAAAGACCAGAATTTAATAGAGAAAGATATTTCTTAATCACATTAACCAGTACACATTTTTGTATTTTTAAGAGCTAAAAAAATTCTGTGCCTCTATAGCTTATAGTATTGGCTGTATGTTGCAGCAACAACATGTTGCTTACAGTTTAAGTGTTAGTGCATTAAAACTATTGGACAGGTGCCACACCACTGAGACAAGGCCATTGAGAACACAGATTCACAATGGCTGGGGAGCAACACATACCAAAGAACATATTCAAGTGAAGAGGCAGCGGGCAGAGATCGTATGATGAAGCCTCTCTGCACTTCACTCTCTTAGTACTACCTTTATGGGACCCTGTCATGGCAGAGCCCCCTGCCTCCCTGATACAGGCGCACAATAGCTTTGAGTTCACCAGGTGACTCAAAACACTTAATGTTCCACCGTTCTCAAGCACCTTTCCCCAACCCCACTCTATATAGTATGGTTGTGTGAGGTAATGAGAGTTTGTGTGTACGTGTGTGTGTGTGTGTGGGTTGTGTTGTTGTCCTGTCTCTAAACAATACCAAATAATCCATATGTCCATAATAAATGCCGCGATGTTGCACCTAGTGTTTAACATTTGGACAAATGTTGTCTAAATGTGTCCTATCCAGTGATTCATTGTTTCGAGATGCTGCCGTGTTCCTTGCACCACTACTAATTTTTAAATGAACTGGATTGTTGTGTGCTATCTGAATGGATTTACTGTCATTATGCTCACATTTGTAGATCTGTGTGCAGGAGAGGAAATGAGAAGGGGAAACTATTTGCACATTTTGGAATGAAGTCTTTCCCTCTGCTCCTGTTGGTCATCCCTCTTCTACACCCCAGCCAGCCAAAGTGAATCCACAGATGAAATCTTCTGGCACAAGTGAAAACAGTTCTTTATATACAATTAAAAAAACTAAATAATACAAACATGCTATTAAAAAAAAAAAAAAAAAATCTATAAATAAATCTCCTGGTTTGTGAATATATATGATAAATGAAATAAATGTACATGCATTATTAAATCTGATTAATAGCCTATTTACAAATTCCTTTTTTTCTGACCACTACACAATTGATTAATTAGACATTCAAATATTAGGTTTCATTAATATTACTTTTAAGCCTTAGGTGACCAATTCTCATATAATTTGTTCTTGTTAGCATGTATATTACTAGCACATTGTCTATTTATTAGTACTTATAAAGCAGATATTAATGCCTTATTCTGCATGACCATAATTTACCCCATAAAAATTGGCAATCCATTACCAATTTAGATCCCTTAATTACTACCGCCCCAAAATTTAGGATTTTATTGAGGCAAAAGTCGTAGTTAACAGTTAGTTGATAATGAGGATTGGTCCCGAAACTAAAGTGTGATCAAATATGAATATTTATATTAAATTAAATTAAATTCAAATTTATTTGTATATCGCTTTTCACAATACAAATCATTGCAAAACAACTTCACAGCAAATTAAGTTTCTACAAATTTTAGTGGTAGCTTATCAGTGGTGGATAATGTCAAATTGATGTACAATAGCAGAATGTCGGTAAATAATAAAATTCATTTAATGACGTACTCAAAACAGACTATTAACACATTAACAGCAATGATATTTGGCAAATCACACTTGTAGCAAAAAGTTGGTAGTTTCTGTTATTTCAGGGTTGGCAATCATCTGAAGGTTTTGCAATCACACTTCTCTTCTCCAGAGTGTTCGGATCATCTCATGTCTTTGTAATGGCTTGATCCAATCAGTCTGAATCCAGAATATAATATTATATTAAATATAGATATATATCGATTATATATATATATATATATTATACTAACTAACATATAGATTATAATTAATTTTACTTTATACACATTCATAACAGTACTCATACAACAATTCAAAATGATTTATTTGACTGTTAGCTTACTTTTTTCAGAGAAATATAAAAGCATGTAAAGGCTTAGTCTTTATTACATCAACACTATTTAAATGTTGTCATTGTTATAGGAAGCAGGATGTGATTGAGTGCACACATGTGCTAATATTAGTTTAATAGAAAGCAGACGATGCATTTCTGTCTCCCCGATTGTTCCTTTGAGAACATATGTGTGAGAGTTGTTGACCCTCTGAGGTTTGATTTTGTCTGTTTGTTAACAAAGCTGACAGGTATGAGGCCATCATACGCAACATGGAATCACGCTTAAACTCTCACGAAAAGAGCCTTTTTTTCCCTGTGTCAGCAAACACCACCTTAGCTGATGAATCCCAACCCTTAGTAAAATCTTCCAGCAACTCACTGCCTTTTTCATTGTCTCACAACGAATGTAGAGGAGGATGTGGAAGACTACTTACCTTCTATAGAGTGAAGTTTTCTATAAGGTAGACACCTGCTTTAAAGTGGTTTTCGAAGGAGGGTAGGATACAGAGTCCTAAATCTAGCTTCTAAAGTGACCCCTAATCCCCAATTTAAGAGAGGACTGTGTGTGCATGCACTAGTGTGTAGATATGTAGTCCCCCTTAAGTTGTCAATTCCACCTTAAAAAGCCTGGTGTTGTCCTTTAGAGAACCACAAATTTCCTAGAATATTTTTTAGTCTTGAAAGCACCATGATTATGGAGGTAAACAAGTCTTTTGTGGCGTAGAATGGTGGGTTGGGTCTTCAGTGCATTATATATCTATTATATATAAAGGTGTGGTGTAGTGTGTGCGGCCCCAAACAGGGCTAAAAGGTTTCTGAAAGATTTACTTGATGTGTTTTCAGCCCCCAGTTTCCAAGCTGAGGAGGGCTGAAAAGATATGAGACCTCTCTACGTCCTTATATTTAAAAAATCGTATAGGGAATAAAAATAAAAGCTGGCCAGAAACAAGGATGGCCGTACCCCCTGAAGGCTGCAGCACGTGAGGTGAATTCCCTGAGATTTAGCGTAAGAGCAGAGGCTCAAACAGAGCAGCCTCTGGCAGTACGGGGCTGCGTCATCATCTGCCCTAATGATTAACGTCACTCCTAGTAATTTTAGCTAAGAGTATCTCCCTCTTTTTTCTGTCATGAATCATGTGAGAGGACCTCAGAGAAAGATGCCCTCTCTGTGTATGGCTGTTGCAAAAGCAGAAGTGAAAAGGTACAGAGGTAGAGGTTAATTGGGCATTTTATTAAATTTAGAGAATGCAGCTGCTGAGTGAGGTTGGGAAGCAGGAAATTTTGAAAAGGACAAATCGCCGGAACTGTGGTAGAGGAAAAAGCTCAAGTGAAAAAATTATCCTATGCGGTTGCCTATGCTTTTGAACCAGGAGGTTTTGGTGTACAGAAATACAGCATTATATAGAGGCATGCGCCCGAAGACTAACCGCCGAACAGGTGAATAAAAAGAAACAGCTATAGCTACGAGCAGAAGGTACAAAACCACAGTTTTCGCGAGAGCCCAAAAGAAAGATAATCCCCTACAACACACAACTCCATTATTCAGTCGAAATAAAAAAAAACAATCGGAACTTTGCCAACTATCTTATCTTTCCATACTCTAATAAATCATTGATTCCAATCTAGTGGCAGCTCCGCTATATTTGTTCCAATATCACCCTGTTCCTTTTACTTTCCGGGCTCATATGTTTTGGATTAGGGCACGGAGTTTAGACGTTCTTCTCATTCCTGGGTGTAATTATTGTGCACGAGCCGGAGCGCCCTAGTCGGTTGGTGGCCGAGCCCGACCACCCTGTAGTGAGATCTGCATGACCAGGGAGGGGAAGAGGAGTAGTCTTGTATGAATCACACCACCAGTGCGTGTTTATTTGGTCTTCCCCGCTGGCGGTCCCCTTCGACGCCTGGCATCTCTGTACCACAGACCATCTTGATTGGTCCTGAGCACAATTGATGGGCCGCAGTGGCGGAAGCTGAAAGCTGGGGTGAAGAAAACCCCTTAGCAAGGTAACAGATATGCTGCTCCAGAGCCTACAGATAGTCATCAGATATTCAAGATCTGTTAGTTGTTAGTCATTACAAAAGGAGAAGGCAGCAGGAATAAAGGCATCAAACGATTACTTCATATATAAGAAAGATGTGCGATGTTTGCAGAAAGTACACGCGGAGAAAGCCCGCCCCACTTTTGGCGTTCGATGAGTCTGTGGCAAGTTTGAAGGCTTTTTCCTATTAGGCTCAATGTCATTTCTTCTAATAGTGGCATCCCTTGTATCTCGGTCGGAACAACTTCTTCCTTTAAATATAAAAACTTTTACAACCGGTATAATATTTTTTTGTACAAACATACTTATACTAATAAAAACTCTTTTAAAATTGTACTTTTATTTAAACAATGTAATTTATCCGCATGGCCAAAGACTGAATTTTCAGCCTCCATGTAATCCAATCTTCTTCATATCACACCTGATCCTATCCTTCAGAAATTATTCTAATAGCTGATTTGGTGCTCAAGAAAAAATTCTTATTATCATCATTGTTGAAAGCTCAATCATTGTTGTGATCTTTTTTGTGGATGCCATGATAATTTTTTTTCCAGGATTTTGATAAATAGAAAGTTCAAAAGAACAGCATTCATTTGAAACAGAAATCTTTCGAAACATTATAAAAGTCTTTACTATCTCTTTTTTTTGATTAGTTATTAGTATTTCGTATTATTATAGTAAAAATATTAATTTCTTTAAAAAAGAGAAAAATTGCTGTCCCCAAACTTTTGAACAGTAGTATACATGCACCACTTTTTTTTTGGTGGTTTAATGTCAACAGTGTAATGTCATTAGTATAAATACATCTACTCCAGACAAAATGATATTTGCCAACAAAAACTGTTGAAGTTCCACATTCATTGGGAATTTATCAGTTCCTTGTCAAGTACCATCAGCCATGATGCTCAACCTCAAGAAAACAAGGTGAAAACAGTGAAAGCTTAGGAATAACTTTGTGTTATATTTTGCAAGAGTCTGACATCACACATTTAAAAGTGAATTTGCACTTATTTTATGAAATAATGTAGTTCTTGTTTTCAAGATGTATGAATTTTAATGTGGATCTGTCTGACAAAAGATGATTAAGTTGTTTTAGAAAACACATTTCAATTAATTGTCGGGTCATCCCCCTGGCTTCTTTTCCTCTTTTTTTTTTTCCTTGTTCTTTTCTTGTTCCCTTTTTTTTTTCCCCATTGTCATCTGTTTTATTTCTCAACCTTGTATTTCGTGTCCCAACTTTTAATTTTTTTTAACTTCAGAACTGACCGTAGTTTTACCGTTTATCCTGTGCTGGAGTATTACAGGCCAGGAGCGCTGAACCAGAATCAGCTTTGAGAACCAGGAGCAGGATGAAAAGGAATCGGATCCCAGATGATTCCTTCTGTTTTGAGCTGCGTTATGAACGCTGGTCCAGATGGCAGGGAACAGGTATGTGCTCACAGCGAGCCAACTCTCTCACCCTCTGCTGTTCTTCTTCCTGTGCTCTGTCAGTCTTATTGTCCTAATTCAGTTCAACATGCTTTCCTTGGCATAGATGTGTCAGGCCCATGCCTTTTAGTGAATCACCCCATTCCAGATTATAATGCTTCTGGTTTGCTTTTCATACCTAGATACCTTCCCTTGCTCCCTTTCTTTCTCTCTCAGCCATTCTGTTTGCACTTTCTCTATGAAAAGAGCACGAGACGAGAGAAAGCCAAAGGGAGAAAGGTCACTCTCGGGTGAGTGATATCACCCCTCCCAAGGTCTATACCATATGCTCACACTCTGTACAGGCACTCTTCTGCCATGCATTTTTTTGCAGATTAGATATGTCAAAGTTTTTTTTTTGAAAGATGACAAAGGAATGGCAATTAATTTTATTTTCGCAGCAAGTGAATGTGAAATAAGTATGTTAGGTTATATTATATTCTTATGTCAGTCAACTACTGTACATATGTGTGAGTGTATGCAAGTGTTGGTTCTTTGTGTTGACACAGCAGTAATTTAAAGAGCCAGGACAGCAAATGAATGAATGAGTGTGTGTACGTGTGAACGGGATCCTGTTGAGAGTATTTGTGAACACAGATGCAGGTCGGGGAGAAAGAGGGAGAGTAAGAGAAAGAGAGAGAGAGAGAAAGAAAAAGAGAGAGAGAGGAGATTGGCCAATGTGTTAGTGTGGAGAGGGCAATCGAGGAGATCGTCTTCCCCGCTGGCCCTTGCCTGGCCCCATCCGTGGTTCTCCAGGGGTCCCTCAGTTCCTTAGGAAAAACATTTCAGCCCCTCTCACCTCTGAACCCAGCCCTTGGCCTGTTTATCTTGGCTGCGCTGCCTGACAGCTTTACTGATGTTACATACAGCCACACAGGGATTGAAGGAAAAGTAGATAGAGAGGGAGAGACAAAGAAAGACAGAGCAAGAGAAAAGGGGAGGCCGAGTTGGTTTACCCAGATCCTAATCGCCATGTTTTGGAGCCTTTTTTGGAGGTCTCGTTCAGCACAACTCATTAATGATGCTGGAGTAGAGGTGGGACAAAATGTGGGAAGCGGAGATGAGGAGTTGAGAATAGAAGCGGGAGTTACCTTGCTGAATTGTTTCGAATTAAGATCAAATCTATGATGTTTACTAAAATAAAAACGTTATTCCTGTTGCTCAAAGAGTAGAGAGTGGCACAGCAATGCCAAGGTCATGGGTGTGATTCCCAGGGAAAGCAAGAACTGATAGTGGGTATGTGGAATGCGATGTAAGTCACTTTGGATAATGTAAATGGATGTAAATGTAAAAATTAAATAATTAAAGATGGATGCAAAGTCTTTATATTTACTATAATGTTCTGTCACTATGGTTACAGGTATTAAACACAGGTTAGAGAGGTGGCCTGATCACATAGACTGTATTTAAATTTTGATTTTGCACTTCTGGGTCCTGTACAAACATGAAATGAAAATTTACTATTTAATCTACTTTCTAAATGCATTTTAATAATCTTATTGTGAACCATTCATGCATATGTTAACACTGCAACTTTAATGCTTTAAAAAACCGAATGTGTTTGTGGCAAGTCTGTGTGCCATTCAGAAATGAGAGAGCATAATTCATGATCTGTTTTTTTTTTTTAAAGTTCAAAAACCCTGTAGGTTTGATAGATTGACTAGGAAGCAAATAATTAAATTCTGAATGTTACTCAACCTAAAATTAGCAGCCTATAAGTAAAGTTCACAACGGGATTTACTGCCATTTTGCTTTCTATAATTCAAAATAGATCTTGTATATTTATGCAGAGAAAGAGCTTGTTCTTGTGCCAAGAACTGAATTGTCCCTAAATAATCGGTAAAATATCTACCCAACAAAAGACCCTGTTGCTTTGTTTGTGTTTGAAACGGTTATTTTGAGTGGATTTGATGGTGTTACATGGTGTTTTTAATGTGGTTTGGTATGATAATGTTTATGAAGATGTTTGATTATACACTCATTTGTTTGGTATGATTATGTTCAGTTTGAAGGTGCTTGGATCAGTCTGGTACGGTGGTGTTTAATTTGGCGGTTTATGGGGGTACAATGGTGTAACGTGATGTTATATGGCTTGGATTTGTCTTGGGGTGTGTTCAGTTCTTCAAGGCATTGCTGCTTATGCAGCTGGACAAGCTGTAATAACACAAACACAACTTAGCACTGCACTGCAGGTTGTATTAGCCCAGATCATGTTTCCCACAGCACAGAACCTGACTTGTTGGTGGGGGGACTACACCACAATTACTGCGGTGATTAATCACCTGAGACAGTGCCTTAACAGATGTGTTTGTTTGTAAAAATGTTTGCTTGTCTTATTAGCCCCAGTGGTCACCCATGCAAATCACACCCTAATGTGTCTCCTGTCTAAATGGCTGTTGTTCTTGCATGGTTGTGATAATACAAAGTGGCATTATTGTTTGAGCTGTTGCTCAACGAGTGTCGAAATCAAGTGGGTTAGCAGATTAGTGCAGCCATAAGGGACTGTAGGGGTGTAAAAACATCCAGTGCTCGAATGTGACAATATACAGACTGTAGTTTTCATCCCCTGTGCTAAAATCCAGATCCAGAAAAACATGCTGGCATTTCTACCACAGCGTATATTAGCACTGCCATAAGCAGTTTTCTTATGTCAAGAGACTATATGAGTTCAGTCCAAGTACTTTAAGACATTATCTAAGCTACTATAAATCATTCTGTATTATTATTATTGTTTTTATCTGACCCTTGAGGTCCACTGTTCTGCAGAGTTTAGTTCCAATCCTGATCAAACTCACCTGCCTGTAGCTTTCTAGTAATCTTGAATACCTTCATTAGATTGTTCTGGTGTGTTTGATTTGGGATGGAGCCAAACTGTCCAAGAAATTGGATCTCAAGTGCCAGAGTTGTCCACCCCTGTGCTATGGCATACTTTGTCATGCCATTATACATCCCTCTACGAAATATTCTATAGCAAATCTATGATATCAAATCTATGATATGTAACATTCTGTCTGTAGCTTTTATACTTTGACATAGCACTATACTGTAGCATTCATTAATTTTTGGTCAAAGATATTTCCTGAAATGGCAGAACATTATTATTATCATTATTATAATTATCATTATGTTTTACATTTCATTAATTCATTCATTTTCTCAATGCTAAATTATAGAAAAAATACGTATTTAATGGATGAATGTACAGCCTAATTAGAATGATGTTTTGACAGACTACCTGTAAATAAAACAATAACAGAATTGCTATTTTTTTATTTACATTCTTTTTCCTAGTCATATTATATCACATTTTTATTTTTCCTAGTCATATCATACTATCATTGTCTTTAATATGATGCTATAATAACATTGCATCTTCTTGTTGTAATTTTGTTTTTACTTTTCTGTTCTCTTTCTGTCTGTCTGTCTGTCTGCTGTCTCTTTTTCCCCCCTCTCTCTCATCCTCTCTCTCTCCCTCTCACACACACACACACACACACACACACACACACACACACACACGCACACCACACACACACACCACACACACACACACACACACACGCACACACACCACTACTCCTCACACAAAACTACTAGCAATTTTGATTTTTAGCCTTTTGTTTACCGATGACATAGGAAGTGTCAATCATATATTCAAGAACACACACACAATATTGTGTGGTATATATTTTCTATGAGATCATCTATCCTCTCAGAAAGAATTTCAGTCATACTTCAGCACAGCACTTCTTATATTCATGGTGGAAAATCCTAAAAAGTACAGTTTATTTTTATATAAACAGTATATAAATACATAATCAGTCATCTCTCCTTCAAACACATACATACAATTTTTTCGACATCATTCACATCATTCTAACATTGTGTAGTATATTTAGTGAAAACATTAACCCTGATACACAACATTCTACCGCATAAGTTATAGCGTCATTCATCCTCTTATTCTGTTCTGATGTCCCTGTTGCCATCTCTGTTGGGACCATTGCTCACAAGTTACCACAGCCTGTGAGAACAGAGGTTATAAGGGTCAGTCACAGGCTGAGAGAAAGATCTGTGTAGGCCTGTCAGTAGTTACATAGATTTTAACATCTGGCATGGCCCTAGAGAGACAGAGGGCAGAGAGAGAGAAAGTTAAAGTGCTCTATGTCTTAGCATTGACAGCCTAACCCTGTCTGACCTTTGACTACTGCTGTCCTTCACTCTCTACCAAACCAGGACATTAGTCAGCCGTGGAATCTCCCTTTCACCTTTACTCTCTAGATCTGTTCTCAGAAGGATAATTATTTATTTTAAAGCTACGCTTAAATGTTACGGAGAATCTGAGTGTATTGTATGTGAATTAAATGTTTAGTTTAGCTGACACTGCCATATATACCTTATTTGTTTTAAATTTTGGATGCACAAGGAACTATTTCAAATGCACTGCCATTAGCTTTGTTGCGCATTGTTATGAAACATTAATAATGAGTTTTATGTCATCGTAGAATAAAGTGCTCAGCTCACAAGACATAACAGTATGTGGTTGGGAACTGATTCCATCAAAAAAAAAAAAAGTACCAGAGCTGAATGACGTTCAATTCCATTAACACGTTTTGCACATTTGCGTTTGCCGATGTGGACAGAATTACTGTTATATGAGCCAGTTCAATTTAGTGAATCATTCTTACATCGCGACCAGATTAACAGTTTAATCAGATTGCTTAATAAATGACTCTTGTGATCTGATTCTTTTTAGTGAATCAAACATACAGCTTGACAAATGTTGTACAATTCCTGAACAAATCACTGACATGAGTCGATTATTTTTAGGGAATCAAAAATATATAGCTTGACATATGTGGTGTGATTCCTGAACAAATGACTTGTTTTGTCAGTAGCATTTTAGAAATGAATTAATTATTTACTCTTACCTACAATTATAGTAGGTCAATTATATTGGATTGCATTATAATTTTATTTGTTTTAAATTGACTTAATATTGAAATGATTCATTTGGCAAATAAATTGCACTTTTCCCCACCAATATTTATTCTTAAAAGAATCATTAATGCAACCATTAAGGAGCCAGACTTGTTATGAGGAATCATAAGTGAAACCATTAAATTCTAGTCCCTAAATATGACACAAATTCTGCTGCACTTTCTTCTAGAAATCAGTTGGTATATTCTAATTTGACAGTTAAGACACTATATACTGAAATTTCATGTCATCAACCTAGACTAGTTTGATTTGGTTATACCAGATATTTACATTTTGGGGCCTTATTTATTTGCTGTCTCCAATACTGTGCAGATTCCTATAGTCCCCAGAGCACAGGTTAAGCATAGTGAAATGAAAGTGAGCTTGTATCTAATTTGGCATTTAGCTGACACATATTACAGGGCGGAGTCTCCTCAGAGCATCACTGGGTTGAGTGGTATAATGCTAATAGTACATGGGTCATCCCTCACATGGTTTGAACCTACAACATTTTGGTTTCCACCTCAGTTCTTTCTCCTAGTCTCCTAGTTTTAAATGAGCTGAGGCATCTTGTGGAGGACTGCATTGGTGTTTTGTCTCAGTGGTGTTAGAATGGCATCAATCAGATCCACCCACCCTCCCGACCCGACCCGTCTCGATACCTCCTATCCCGTGAGCACCAATGATGTTTGTTTGGTTTATGTCAAGCTTATGGTAAACTGCATCCAATCTGGCATAATAACATGTGTGTTCCACATTAGGCATTGCAACCTGGGACACCACAGGGGGAAAAAAAAGAAGAGAGAAAGAGTGTGAACAAGGCAGGAACCTGGAGGAATGAAGAAGGAAAAAAACATGATCAGATCAGAAAGCTGATTATGAGTTAAATAAAGAATATGAGGTTAAGGGGAAAGCATCTTTTTCCTGATGCATGCTGAGCTTGGACACCCTGCGTACAAACGCCAACTGGCTCAGAAGTGGTAGATGAGCTTAAGGGAGGAGGGTGGTAGGACACAAGAAAGGGTAGTAGCTACAAGCTTTGAGAGGGAGCAAATGAAAGAGTGAGAGGGTATTCTGAGGCCATTCTGACCAAAGAAAGAGAGAGAGAAAGATGGTGATGAAAAAAAGCAAAATTACAAATTTGATAAAGGATTTCTGGATAGCAGAGGCCATATTGAGAACAGGGCTATCTGGACCGGCACATCTGCAGAATCCATTACAGCGTGCGCAGTGCATTCGTGTGTTTTTTCATGCCTGGCTGTTCCAAGACCATGCAGCAAAGCTGAGCTCAGGTTTCGCCTGTGTGCGGCGGGGGGCCGTCTTCTGTTGACGCATGATGATTTAGTCAGGTGTGAGCGTGCACTTTCCAATTTGGGGGGAAATAAATTAGAAGTGATTTTTTATGAGGACAGTCTCAGTTCCCTGCCTTGCAGTCCACCCCTACTGTGCACTGTCAACTCAACTGATGTGTTTATAAAGAGCACTGAGGCCAGACCTCCGGGCCCTTGCTAGAGCACACACACTTACACAAACTTTATAGGCTTTGCTTGTAAACATGTACACAAACACACATTTATGTTCAGTATATACTTGTATAAAAATAGTGGGGTCCAAAAGTCTGAGATCATATTGAAAATTTGGAATTCAAAATCTAAATTAAATCTGGAAATAAACAACGTTTCAGGATTCATTCATTTTGAATATTTAAACTAATTAGATGCTATGAACTTTAACTGCACTATTTCTAGGTTACTAGTAAACAAATGTGCAAATTTGTGACTATTTTAACTTCAATGTACAAATGATATTAAAGCAAAAGGGGTTATACCAAATACTAAGAGATTCCCGAAATCATGTTCATGTTTTAAGTTTTCACTTAAATTATGCTGATTATAAACCGATTTAAATAAAAATTAGAACCATTTTTCTTGTCTCAAACTCCCAGGTGAATCTCACAAAGCCTGAAAAAGCTTAATGACTGAATTGTGAAAAATTTAATTCTCATTATCAATGTGAAAATTGTTTAAAATTATTTTGTTTAGTTACTCGGACTAGTTTTTGTGTTTGTGTGGTGAATATGCTTAATTGTCATGAAAATAAAAAATGATGAGTAATTACATTATTCTGCACCATTTTTAAAAATGGTTCATTAAAGCTACGGGTGCACTTGACTGTTATTGCAAATTTTTTTTTTTCTGATTGATTTTGGGGTGAAATATGACGGGACAGTTTGGTTCACCCACAGTTATACATTGCTTGTGTTTGTGCTCTGCAAAGTGCAATCTCACAAATAATTTTTTAATGTTAAGATGAAGCCATAATTTGTACCATCAAAGCTGGCAAAGAAAAAGGATATTTTCCTTCACTCTTCTTTTCCCCCCGTGTTGCTTGAAGACTAATATTTTTGCAGAGGAGTCTGCAGTGAGTGGGCTGAGTTGAAGGAAGCGCCCTGACTGAGCTCTGCAGGAGGCTGTGCTCAGGAAACCCAAACCTTCAGTGACCTCTGACCTCTGCTACCGCTGCAACATCTGCACCAGAGAGAGAAAGAGAGGGGGAAAAAGAAAGAGAGGAAGACATTGAGGTACAGTGAGGATGGTGAGGAAAAGAGATGAGAAAAAGAGATGAGAAAAAGCAAGTGAACAATCCATGGAGAAGGAGAGAAAGAGTCAAAGAAAATGCTCTATTACTCTCCAGAATTGTCCATCTATATATCTAATTCAATGTTTGCAACTGATTCAATGTTTTTATTAACACTTTACAATTTTTGCAGTTTCATGAATAATTGTTTTACTTTTTAATTTTTTTTATAAAAACATTGTGATATAAAATATATATAAGCAATTTAATGGCAGATTCCCACAGTGAAAACTTAACCCATATACACTACCAAAAATGTGGGATCTGCAATTTTATTATTGTTATTTTTAAAGATGTCTCTTATGCTTGACACAGTAAGTAACAGTATTATTAAACAGTAATATTTTGAAATGTTATTACGACTTAAAATAACTTAAAAATATATATTTGAAAATTTTATTTATTTCTGTGATGGCAAAGCTGAATTTTCAACAGCCATTACAGTCTTCAGTGTCACATGATCCTTCAGAAATGATTCTAATATGTTTATTTGGTGCTCAAGTAAGTTTTCTTAATATTTTCAGTGTTGAAATTGTGCTGAATATTTTTGTAGAATATCTGATACTGCTTTTCAGGCTTAATTGATTAACAGACAGTTCAAAATAACAGCAGTTTTTTGAAATATAAATCTTATGCAATGATGTAAAAGTCTCACTGGTTTATTATTATTTATTTCTTTAAAAAAAACTGGAAAGCCTTTTTAAAATTTTTACAAACTACCCCTTTCTCCCCCATACCTCCTGAAATCCTGAATGTATAGATATGTCTTTTACTTTATGTTTAATGGACATGCAACATAGCAGTCATCTGGGGAGGGGCAAGAGATTCTCTAACAACAGGGTTCAAAGTATCGCACCTTTACGAGCTGATATAACATGACTGGGAGTGGCAGAGGGTGTAGGAGAAAGAGACTGAGTGGAAGAAGAGGAAGTGGGCAGTGTAGTTTTTTCCAGCTCATGCTCCGGGCTGGGTGAGGGGCAGTAGTGATGGGGTCAGTTGCTGGGTGGTCAGAACAACTGTGTGTATGTGTATAAAAACTCATAATCACAGGGCTCTCAGATTTCTCATACTCCTGCTTTATCTTCGTTTCGATCACTTTTGCTCAGTTTTATACACTCCTCCATATTTGCATTAATGCGACTTAAGGACATTGCGAGGTCCCAGGATAACAGTAGTCTGATGGAAAAGTTTCAAAAATCATGTGCTTTAAAATGTCCCAAAATACCCACCAGCCCTTTGAGCCAATTTGCTGCATTTCATTGCGCTATTCACAAAGCAGACATATAATTCAGTTTTTTTTCTCATCCAGCTCTCAATTTAAGCCCAATTCAATTTGTCCTCTTCGACAATATCAAGCCTATAGATGCACAGCAGTGTTTGGGAACTGAGCGGGTGTTGAAATCTGCTGAGTGATATTGTTAACAGAGCTCACAGGTCAGTCTGTTGCTTGGCCTGACTCTGGGGCCCACTCGAAACGTCAAATCTGATTGGCATGATTGGCTACGGCGCTGTGGGAAGCATCCTGCCTTGATCCAACGGAGAAGGCTGTCAGCAGATAGGGAGAAACCCAAACAGAGCCAGCCACAAAGCTCGGCCGTACCTTCAAACCCAACACTCGAGGTAAAAAATAAAGTTTAGAAGGGTTCTCTTTAACTTGCTCCTGTGGCTTTCTTTCCATTTCTTTCTGCTTCCTCCTGTCCAGTGCCCTTGCTCTTCCCTGAACACTTACTGTACTTGATTTCTAAAAACAAATCCATACAGCACGTTTGAATTAGCAACATCTATTCAATAACAATGATGTAATCCATTTATACTCAGGAATCCGGCTTTAATGCGGCAATGGAACGCTGGAATGCTACAGAAAAACAAACGTGGAGTAAGAAAATAGACAAACCGGGATAATGGTAGACAGAGAGGAAGAAAGCACATGAGAGAAAGAAAGACCCTCACAGACAGAGAACATTCGTCTTATATGGAATGGTAAGAGCATGAAAGAATTGCTAATGCATGTTGTTTTCCAACACTACCAGATCTCATTAAGTTTTTTGGCGCTTTTATTTAGAAGAGAGTGGACAGAAAGGACATAAAAATAAGGGGAAGGGGGGGACCAATCAAGAATACAACCATATTGCAAACCGAACTTGAACTCAAGTCTCCTGTATTAGACTCCAGCTCATTAAGTCGGACACCAGTAAGCCATGGCTCCAAAAAAGATTTTGTTTAATGAGGGCTATGAAGGTTAAGTGTGTTTGGCAGAGGGTAGAGTCATTCAACTCCTGCTGCAAAGAAAGAAGTGTGTTGATAATGCTGAATTTTGTTACCTAATGCTGATACTGAATACCCCATTTTTCCATTCCCATGGTCATCTCTCTGTTCCCCAGCTTAGTCCAGCTGCTGCTTCTCATTGTCCATGGGACCGGCTCACTCTCAAAATCTTACAGGCGATCACAAAGTCCAAGTTTAAATCAAAAATGAGCATAAGATAATATTTTTATTCTTTGGGAGGAGGTTCGAGAGGAACATTTAGGCTCCTGTTATCTTCTCTTTGCTGTGCTGTAATGTGTTTGCCTTATTAATGGGATGGAAAGGACAGAGGTGACAAAATCCTTCATGATGTCAAAGAAGTTATATATAAACTGTTGCCATGGAGAGTGTAGATGGCTATGACCAAAAAATTTAAGTTCTAGTCATGATCCAAGATAATCACTAAGAATTTAATGCGAGGAATAAAAACTGACCTGACAATCTGATTAATCAGCATTTAATCCAGGCAAAAATATTTTCAGTGGATTCTCTTCAAATGACAAACAGATGTTTTTTGTGGATATAATCTAGTTCTTTCGAAAATCTCATGTTTGAGAGAGTTGAGTGTATACTGAAGTTGCTAGAATGCATTTAAATGAAGACGTTTTGGAGTCAGGTGTCAGGACTATCCAATATTATCAAATTACACATATCACAAGCACATATTGAGCCACCTGGTGGACCTCATTACTGTAGCTATATACACGGAGGTGAGGAAGAGCCGAGGCTATGAGAAGGTATTTACAACCTCTAAAGTGACGTGCTAGCAGCTTTAACAAGAGAACAGGAGTTAATGTTTAATTTGAAACTGGTCAAATGGATGCTCAATTTTCTGTATTCTGATGCAATGACATGGTCATGAAACACTCACATTTAGCCACAGAAACACACACTGAAATATATAAATCAAACTGCTTAATTGATTAATTCTGAGGGCTATGGAAAGTCTTGAACAGAAAATACCCCATCTTCAGTAAATTACAGAAGATTCTAATGTACTGCTCTCTGAGAATTGATGTAAATCATATTATGTTCAGAATTCTGTAATCAGAATTTCAGAGTTAGTGAAACTAAATTGAAACTGGTTTGTTATAAACGTATAAATATAATAATAATGTATAAATATATAATATATATTTAAAAACCGTAAACAAGCTGTTTCAGAAACGGAAAAAACTGGAATGTGTAAAATAATAATACTAATGAGCACTGATATTGCTTCTGGGCCATTTATCACATTGGAAATGGAAGGTTGGGTGTGTTGCGTTATTGTGTGTAATATTCCTTTTAGTATGCTTTGATATG
The DNA here is from genome assembly GCA_018155175.1 of Sinocyclocheilus anophthalmus. NCBI lineage: Eukaryota > Metazoa > Chordata > Actinopteri > Cypriniformes > Cyprinidae > Sinocyclocheilus > Sinocyclocheilus anophthalmus. The sequence goes on from JADLZN010007955.1 coordinate 45,245, forward strand.
TACTGCACATTTTTGCATATAGCATGTAATACAGGTATTCCAACCATACAGAGAATTTGCCAAAACAAATGTTTGAGTAGTTTGCCAGTCTACTATTACAAACAGCTCTGGGCAGCCTCTCTGGAGAGTTCCTCATATTCAGGCGCGCTACTTACACTCCTAATGAGCAGATCGTTGTCCTCTAACGAGCCTGCAGTAGAAGAGAAAAATGACAGCTCTGGAGATGCCTCTTCACAATGCTAACAGGATCACTCAGCTCATCTCACAAGTTAGCGCTTTGATTAGCAAATGAGGCAGCAATAATATTAGCTGACTTGACACAGCACTCAAGCACACAGTGATGTTAAACGTCTGGACAGTCGCTGTGGAGTTTCTACTGATAAAACTGAGGGGAAGACCAGGTATGAGATGTATTTCAGTTCTAAAACCCAAGTCATGGATCCAGGTCTGTTCTCTCTCTGAACTGATCTCATTCCACCTCTTATTCTACACTTGTTCACTCCAACTTCTTCTCACACTTCATTTACAGCTTGTCTTTTCGTTACCACCACAGAAGCAGTAGCATCTCAGGCCTGGAAAAACATGGCTGCAAATGTGGGCTGGTGAGTATGTGTGCATGTGCCAGGCTGAGGGAAGTTAAAGCACATATTACACACTCTCGCAATCTCAAGTAGCCTTGACCTCCTGCCCAGAGTGTGGCTTCCCCACAGCTCAGCTCATACATCTCCAGGCACGCATATACATTCATGATCACACACCACAGTACAGTTACAGAACAAGGTAATTGCCCATAGCCGGGTGGGTCTGAGGGCAAGAACAAGGTTTTACAACACAGATGAAAATAAAATATAAGGACTTTGTGGTTCACAGTACAGTTGGAAAGACAAATATTATTTTTTACGAGGGAGCGAAAAGGCCGAGGCTAGATGTATAAAACACCTTAATGATTGAATAGCTTAAGTATTAAATCTTCCGACCTGAGCTCCGTCAGGGAGCCTATAGCATTAAACCGGACAGGATGAGGTTGAAGCGAGAGACCAACCATGTGAGTGTGACAATGTGGCCAGAGGGAGAATAAACCCTCCCAACACTTTGCTTTCTGGCAGGGACACCTTCTCCGTAAATCTTTGTGTTGGACAGCTTTTGGTGGTTTAATAATTACCTGCGAATGAGTAAGCTTCACTTTTTGAAGTGAACTCCGAGACTGAGGTTAAGGATGCATTTTTGAATGGTGCGCTGTATTGTTCTTTGCTTGAAATTGAACACTTCTTAGGATTTAAAAAATGAAAATCTTTACATGCTTTTGTTTTTTTAATCCACTGAACCCCTATAAACACAGTAATATACACAGTATAAAAGCTACAATTACCTATTTTAGTTATTTAATAAGATTTTTAAACTCTTCAAGTCCATCATATCATGTATCAGCTCATTTTTTATACATTGTGTGATTATTTCATAATTATAATGTATTATTTCATAACTATAATATAACTTATTTTTACTTGTAACTACTCCTCTCATGTGATTAAAGACAAATATTATACTTATGATTTACTTATTTTATTAATTTTTTTACAAAAGAGAAAAAAGGTCAGTTTATCTTTATAAAATTCTTAATGATTGAGTAGCTTTGGTATTAAATCACTTGGTCTGGGTCAGGGAACTTGTAACATTTAACAAAAATTGCCAAGGGTTGCCAAGTCTGTACTTTTTTGGCATAATTGGGCTAATGTTAAAACTATTTATTTGAGGTTGCATTTATATGACTATTATTTTCATCTTGACTTTCCCCCCCCCCATTATGTTTATTCACGACCTCAGCTACATGATTTCTCTTTCACATTCCAGTTGTTTTTTTTTTTAAATTTAACGCATTAAATATATTTTTATAAATAATAATATATCAAATATTTACGACCCATTTAGGTTCGTCCAGATGCAATGATGATGTCTTTCTCAGGCTAATTTTTTAAAGAATTTTTCCCTTCCTAATTTATTTACTATACCTACAAATGAAAGGAAATTTTTTTATATTTAGTAAAATTGTCAAATTTGTGAGTGCTGCAGTATATTCTGAGCTTTGGTATTGGACTGATTTTGCATGTAGGTCTGGTAATCTGGCAAACAGGATGAGAAGGTACCAACTGTGTGAGAGTGACCAATGCTGAATGGGAAATAACATACCAACATAGCCTACTAATTTGACCATTTCTGCCATATAAAGATATTTTTCATATAAATAGTTTTTTAGCCAGCATAGTCAAATGCTAAACTTAAACCGGATTCATCCTTGTTTGTTATATTTGGATGAGGTAACAGAATCTACCATGGTAACAAATGTGTCCCGCCCAAACATCTCCCGTCTTATTCATCTCTAACTTGACCTTGAGAGCAAATTTCCGCCCTCACCTCTGCTATACTTTCTTTCCATGACTCTCGCCGAGGAATCGCGTTATTTAGTCAAACATTCTTGTGGTTTGTAGAGACAGCGACGGTGTGCATGTTTGAACGGTACAATATACAACTCAGATGGAGAAGATCAAAGACAATGGAGGAAAGGATCTCAGAAGTCCGAGCCAAGGCTCATTATCGGTATACACATCCTACCCTGGAATGTTAACACGGAGGGTGGCTGTGTCAAATTCTCCACATATGCTTGTCGCGGTTCAGTTACTTTTTAAAGCGAGATACCGTTATTAAAAACTTTGGTTACGTTACCCAAGGCGATGGTGATGAATATGCGAATACACGGGCATACCAGAGAAAGTATTCGCTTTGAATATGTATTCTACCCCTCGGGCTGCCGACGATAATCGCTATTTGTCAGAAAAAGGCGGGAGACCCGCGCGCTCGCATTTCTGGGAGCTCTCAGATTCCGCGCGCATTTTCTCAGGCGTGTCTTGTGATGCAAGCGTGCGAAGTATTTCAACCTGCGACAGCGTGTGGAAAACCAAGATTAGCAAAGGCAGCGGGGAAGCGTTTGATTTAAATGCGCCAGACAGCAAAGAAAAGAAAAAAAATTCAAAGGAGGGCTGTGTTCACAAGTGGCAAAACCTCAGCGGTTCGCCTCTTTTATTCCTTTATCTATCTCTCTTTCTTCGTGTGTCTCATCCACGTTCTCTTTCAGTCTCAGCCTCTTTTTCTCTCCAGCTGCAGGCCTGATGGCAGGACTTCCTCCTGGTAGCCATTATAATATGTGTGTCTCTGGGTGTCCGGCCTCAGTTCCCCAGAGCTCTAATAGTTTTCTACTGGTGTAGCCCTTGCTAGGCCCAAGGGCGTAGAGAGAGAGAGAGAGAGAGAGAGAGAGAGGGCAGTTTGTCTAATAAAACCCTTGTACAGACCACTGTATGTCCCTCTTAGCACTTCCTGGACAGTGCCCCCTGCCAACCCCAACCACCTCCAGTGCTCCACCTCTAATGGGACACAGCTGGACTCTTATTATTTTCTTTCTTTGTATCCATTTTGCTCTACCCATCCTTCCTTCATCACTCCTTTTCCTCTTTTTATCCAGCATGTTGTCGTGCGGCCACCGTGTCTGCTTCTCTCTCATGCTCTCCTCTCTTTTTGTCTTTTTCAGTCCCCTCTGTGCTCGGGGACAGATGAATGGCTGGATGAGTGTGGACTGGCTGGGTCTGATTCTGTGATGTGGTCTGAGTCAGGATGTGAGGGGCTGCAGAGAGGATAATGCTCATTTACACACATCCCACAGCCCTCGGGCCCTGCCTTCCACTGTGTGTGTGTTCACACATCAGTTTCAGCACCACACAAGCACACACACACTCTCTCTCGTTCTCCTTCAAACATCCTCCTCCACCGTGTGGCCAGTAACAGCTCCAGTGTGAGGAACATTTGTTCTGCAGATACTCCTCAATGAAAGAGGGTGGTGCTGAGAATCGCTATAGGATTTTACAGTGCGAAGGCTGCAAAACAAACAAAGCAGTGAGTTTTATGCAGCCTGGCTGCCTATTAAAACCCACACCCCACCATGTGATCCCAGGACAGCTCTGTCAACCAGATTTCTGGGTCACACGGTGACGTTTGTACATGCTTCTGGCGGAACATGATGTCTTTACATCTTCGACAGCTTGTTCTGTGTGATGTGCAGCATGTGGGTGGGCAGATACAGAGTTTCTAATCGCAGATGTCACTGTAAAAGTGAAGAGCATGACTTTCAGTAGATCAAACTGTTGAAGTGGGGAGGGGGTGGATGGCAATTGAGAGATTCAGTGGAAAAGGCGTTCTAGGGTTGTACTGTAGGGTTTGACTATGCAGAGGGTGGCAGGAATTATTTGAAAGAGCTGAAGAATTTAAAATGGGAGGAAATTAAAGAGCACAGAGAGAAACAGGAGTTAGAAATGCAAAACAAGGAGAGAAAAGAGGGTGAGGTAGAAATATCACAGAGCTGGGTTTTATTCACTGACACTATGCATACACATACAGTAGAACTTAAAACCTGCAGGGTAATGCTTTCATGTAGATATGATTCACTGACTTTGCACTTCAGTTTATTCAATAATAATCATAATATGCATATTTATTTAGTTTAGTTATTGAATATGTCATTTTAAATGTTCATATTTAACATTCTTCTATTCTGGTTTCTTTTCTTCGTCTTCCTTCTTCTTCTTCTTCTTCTTCTTCTTAATGATGACTCTTCAATGCCTGATCATTTCAGAGTAACAAAATGCAGCTGATCACATGTGGTCTAGGCCTTTTGTTGAATTAATTTTTGTTTATTTTTAGGCACACTTGGCTTTACTTAAGTTTTGTTGCATGCTCTCAGATGAAACTGCATCTTCAGAGATTGAAATTATATGTTGAGAATGAGAACTGCTGTACAGGAGAGCTTGTGCTGATAGTCCTTATATAATGATGTGCTCTCTCTCATTTAGAATTAGAATAGAATTAGACTAAAGCATTTAAATCTAAATTATATAATTAAATGAATTTTCATGATCCAGATCTCAAAGATAATTATTTAATTATATATATATATAATATATATATATATATATATATATATAAATATATATAATATATATATATATATAATTTTTTATTAGAGTTTTTTAGGACATTTTAAGATTATTTCAAATATCAATAATTAATTGATTTTTGTCAGAATCAAAGATAGAGCATTTGAGAAAGGTCATGCTTAATGCAGAGTTTGTCAAAATACTTCACTTTTATAGTGGAAGTGTCTGATCCGCCTTGGGTTTTCTGCCACAATGAAAACCATCCCATCTCTGTGAGCGTGCCACAGTGGTTGCGTATAGCCCTCCTTTGTTTACTGCCCACAGACGCCCAGCAGACGCCCAGGCTAAACAGGAAAGGACAGAACATAGAAGGGGGACACACAAAATACAACTGCCAGTTGTTGAAGCACTGTCACATATACATTTGATCCAGATGCTATCTAGACCTCTAAGAAAATTGTGTGCACTTGTGTATGAAAATGTGGCATCATCGGGCTTAAGTGTGATTGTATCGAGGTGGATATGTTTATGTGTGTTAGTGTGTGCCTTATGTTTGTGGGATGAAGCATATGTGTACTAGTGTGAGCTACTCCACACTTCCTCTAAAATAAACAGACACAGAAAGAAGTAAAGTCGGCTGTGTAAGAGAGACTTATAAATCATTTTGTTTTGAGTTGTGGGAAGTGGCACATTTTGTTTTTTATTAAGCATTACAGGCAACAATCCCACATTTTTATTGCGAGAACTATTAAACATACAGGTACATCTAAAAAAAATTGAATATCATGAAAAAGGTCAATATTTTGTCACTCATTTCAGAAAGTGAAACCCATATATTATTCATTAAACAGAGTGAAATATTTCAAGCCTTTATTTCTTGAAATTTTGATGATTATGGCTTACAGATAATGAAAACCCAAAATTCAGTGTCCCGGAAAATTAGAATATTACATAAGATCAATAAAAAAAAGGATAATTTAAACAGAAATGTCAGGCTTCTAAAAGTATGTTCATGTTCTATGCCCATACTTGGTTTGGCCTCCTTTTGCATGAATTACTGCATCAATGCTGCGTGGCATGGAGGCAATCAGCCTGTGGCACTGCTCAGGTGTAATGGAAGCCCAGGTTGCTTTGATAGCGGCCTTCAGGTCATCTGCATTGTTGGGTCTGGTGTCTCTCATCTTCCACTTGACAATACCCCATAGATTCTCTAAGGGGTTCAGGTCAGGGTCTATTTTGCTGGCCAATCAAGCACAGTAACACCATGGTCATTGAACCAGCTTTTGGTACCTTTGGCAGTGTGGGCAGGTGCCAAGTCCTGCTGGAAAATGAAATCAGCATCTCCATAAAGCTTGTCAGCAGAAGGAAGCATGAAGTGCTCTAAAATTTCCTGGTAGATGGCTGCGTTGACTGTGGACTTCAGAAAACCCAGTGGACCAACACCAGCAGCTGACATGGCAGCCCAAATCATCACTGCCTGTGGAAACTTCACACTGGACTTCAAGCAACATGGTTTCTGTGCCTCTCTACTCTTTTTTTTTTCCCCGCCAGACCCTGGGACTTTGATTTCCAAATGAAATGCAAAATTTACTTTCATCTGAAAAGAGGACTTTGGACCACTGAGCAACAGTCCAGTTCTTTTTCTCCACAGCCCAGGTAAGACGCTTCTGATGTTGTCTCTGGTTCAGGAGTGGCTTGACACGAGAAATGCGACATTTGTAGCCCATGTCTAGGATTCGTCTGTGCGTAGTGGCTCTTGATGCGCTGACGCCAGCCTCAGTCCACTCCTTGTGAAGCTCCCCCAAATTCTTGATGTATTTTGCTGACAATCCTCTCAAGCGTCGGTATCCCTTTTGCTGGTGCACCTTTCCTACGCGACACTTTTTCCTTCCGCTCTACTTTCTGTTAACATGCTTGGATACTGCACTCTGTGAACAACCAGCTTCTTTAGCAATGAACTTTTGTGGCTTACCCTCCTTGTGGAGGGTGTCAATGACTGTCTTCTGGACATCTGTCAAGTCAGCAGTCTTCCCCATGATTGTGTAGCCTACTGACCCAGACTGAGAGACCATTTAAAGGCTCAGGAAACCTTTGCAGGTGTTTTGAGGTAATTAGCTGATTAGGGTGTGACACCATGACTTTCCAATATTGAACTTTTCACAATATTCTAATTTTCTGAGACACTGAATTTTGGGTTTTCATTATCTGTAAGCCATAATCATCAAAATTTCAAGAAATAAAGGCTTGAAATGTTTCACTCTATGTGTAATGAATCTATATAATATATGGGTTTCACTTTCTGAAATGAGTGACAAAAAATATTGACCTTTTTCATGATATTCAAATTTTTTGAGATGTACCTGTATATCAAAACGATATGTATAGTAAAATAATTAGCAATCAAAATAAATATTCTTAACACATCAGATGTCTGTTTTACCCTTAAAAATGGTGGGTTTGGCCTGTCTTACTTCAGAGGTCTTTCTGTATTTCATCAATTCAAATTATACAACGACATATTTAAACATGTTGAATTGATATTTTATTTTGTACCAAAATAGTTAGCTACTAAATCTTATAAATTGACAATTTTTTATAAATGTTTATTGCTAGAAAATTACACAAATTAGGGTTTTATATGTCCCAAATTTTAATATGAATTGCAATATCAGTTGCAAAAATTGAAAATAAAATGGCTTAGTTTGACATCCTGAGATTGATGATCAACATTTTCCTTTACTGTTACTTTATGTTAATGTAATGTTTAGGCGCTATTTTCTACCCTATATTGGTGGACCTCTGGCATTGAATTTGCTTTCCTGGCTGTCGGATATGAGTCCTCTTAGAGCACCCGAACTTCAATAGCAGGGCTGTGAGGAGTGACGTGATGAGTGCTGGTCGGGATGAGGGCTGGTGTTTGTCAGGACAGCTCCATGACTGTGGCTCCAGTGACAGGACAGGCGGAGACTGGCGGGGCTTGAGTCAGTGCAGTCTGGGTGCAGGAAGCTTTGTAAGTTTACCTAAAAGGCTCAGTTTACGTTCTGGGTCACCAAAGTTAGACCCATATACTGTTTAGCTTTAGATCACATCTAGCATGTGAGGTTGTTTGTCAGGTGGGTGAGTAAATGATTCATTGTATAGGACATGCTGCAGGACAGGTTTAACTAACCTGCAGTGCAGGCTTAATGTTTAAAGCTCAATTTCGGTCTGTGGATCTTTTACAATGTACACTGACAGATAAATGCAAAAATTACACCTATAAACACCTTGGATTGTTGTTGCACTAAAAAAGTCGATAAGCATGCTTCAGGTTGTTTTATAGTAAGTTCAATCTGTCTGATGATCTGAACTGAATTGATTTGTCCTGGCAATGCACTGTGACTCTGCTGAAGGGTCTGGCGATGTGCCAGCTGCAGTTTGCAGAGGTACGGAAATGCCCAACTGTTGCTGTCCCCCAAGAGAAATTGAATTCATTCATATCAGACATTGCATTGATGACTGCCTTATTTCATGCATCTTTGTCCGCATTTTCTACACTTAGAAACATTTAAATATGTATATATGTGTATGTTCACTGTTGAAAAGTTTGGGGTAGCTAGAAACGTGTTTGAAAGACATCTCTTATCCTCAACAAGTCTGCATTTATTTGATGAAAAATACAGTAAAATCAGTAATATTGTAAAATATTACAATTTAAAGGAACTTTATTTTAATATATTTTAAAATGTTGTTTATTCCTGTGATGCAAAGCTGAAGTTTCAGTAGCCATTATTCCAGTCTTCAGTGTCACATGATCCTTCAGAAATCATTCTAATATGCTGATTTGTTGCTCAAGAAATATTTATTTTTTGTATTCATCAAAGAATAGTGAAAATACTTCACAAAAATATTAAGTAGGAAAGAATGTTTTCACTGTTGATAATAATAAGAACCATTATTAATAATTAAGCATCAATAATAATTGATAACTGGACATCATTCAATATTAGAATGATTTCTAAAGGATCATGTGACACTGAAGATTGCAGTAATGGCTGCTGAAAATTCAGCTTTGCCATCACAGGAATAAATGACATTTTAAAAATTCAAATAGAAAGCTTTTACATTTTAATACTATTTCACAGTATTGCTGTTTTCAATGTATTTTGATTAAAAAAAGTGCAGCCTTGCTGAGCATAATAAACTTCTTTTAAAAAACATTAAAAATCCTACTTATTCCAAACTTCTGATTGGTTGTGTCTATAATCTTAGATATTTTAATATATTATATATATATATATATATATTTTTAAGAACTAAATTTTGGGCCAACAAGTTCACCTTCTTTATGAATACCTTGCAAGTTTGATATACACTTGAATTATCTGAATCCTGGTTAGATTGTCTCTCGATGTTGCAGGACTTTATCCACCTCCTCCCGGCAGCTCTAGATCCCTCAGGTATGGTCGGGTATCCAGGCCTCTCTTTTTCTCTTTCTTTCTCTGATTCATCTATCTTAGAGCTACAAAAGGCCCATAACAAATGAACCCGCAGTTACAGGCCTTTCATGAGGCCAAGCGTCAGTGTATGTCAGACCGACGGTGGTTTCACTCTCCACGGAGGTCCGGGATGCTCTGTGTTGTGGTCCTCACCCCCAGATAGACCCATTCAGCCGCAGGACCTAATGAACACTCCTGGCCTCATTCACTCCCACAATGGGCTTCTCCACTGCCATTGAGTGTGAGCACAATAGGGAACATCGCTCCAATTAAACCCCAGGGGACAATGCATGTGCAAG